>CAHIKZ030003604.1:2077500-2090000 GCA_903632075.3 Acanthosepion pharaonis | reverse complement strand
TATAAATTTCAAGATTGTTTATTCCTAAATTTTCGCTTGAAAACAGGGCATGATACCTTAATTCAATTTAATTTTATTAATTATACTGAGGGCTTCGGCTCTCGTTTTTTTTTTTGAGAACTCTTATGTAGCAGAAGGAATCATATTTTTTAAAATAATATATATATATATATATATATATATATATATATATATATATATATATATAATGTCAGATATATTTATTGGCAAGCAAATCTACTTGGGATACGATTTAATAATGTGTGTTTAAAGTTGCCATTTTACTAAACTTAGCTTACTTTGATACAAGACACAATTACAGATCACCATATCAAAATCGAATTAGTAATGGTAAAAATAATAGTATCATAGTAGACATTATCCCCTTCGCCGAAGTGCCAAGCGTGAATTTCAAGTTGTGTGTATCTACTTTCGCAGCCATAGAAAGTTCCTTATTTGTCGGATAGGTGTTTATTACTTTTGTACGCCTGTATGTTGACTTTCAAAGTGATTATCAATCTCCTGAATCGTTGAAGGTGACTATAGATAAATATGATTATAACCTCATCATCCGAGGTTCACTTTTAGATTTAGAAACTTTCCATTCAGATATCTTTGTCTCCCTACACACCACTCGCTATAATATCGCCAGGCTAATTTCATTCTTTTTACATTATTCGTTTGATATCACATTTATTTCGTAATTAATTGCCTTACGCCATTTCATTTGTTTTCAAGTTCATTTCAAGGGGTTCTCTTTTTTCTTTAAATCTTTCTTTTATCTGTCATCTCCCTTCCTTATAGCTATGTTTTCTTCTTGCTTCTGTGCCTTCTCTTTTGATAAAAAATTGCACAGGTTATTTTTCATTGGTAAAACAGTTGCTAGATCAAAAGAGAAGAACAGAAAGACGAAATAAAAGATATAAAAACTGAAAGAAATAAACATCATATATCGACACAATAGCCTTTCTTTCTTCACTTATTATGCCTTTTCCACTCCTCACTTTTGCTGTCTTCTTCCTCCTTTTCCCTTCTATTTAACCCCTCTTCCTCTTACTACTAGTAATTTCTCTTTTTCTTCTTCTCTTTTTTCCCGTCTATGTTCTTCTCCTTCTTGTTCTTAATCGATTTCATTTTTTTTCTTTCTGATTTCGTAATCTTCATATTCTTATTTTTAATTTTTATTTTCTTCTTCATTCTCTTCCTACCTCTATTTCTTCTTATTTATTTATTTCTTCTTCTTCTTCTTCTTCTTCTTCTTCTTCTTCTTCTTCTTCTTCTTCCCTCTATTACTTCTTAACTATTTCTGTTTCTTTTTCTTTTCTTCTTCCTACTTTTATTTCTTCTTGCTTATTTCTGTTCCTTCTCCTTCTACTTTCTTCTTCTTCTTCTTCTTCTTCTTCTTCTTCTTCTTCTACCCTCTATTACTTCTTAATTTGTTTCTGTTTCCTTTTCTTTTCTTCTTCCTATTCTTCTTCCAACTATTATTTATTCTTGTTTATTTCTGTTCCTTCTTCTTCTTCTTCTTCTTCTTCTTCTTCTTCTTCTTCCCTCTATTACTTCTCCTCATTTCTTCTTCTTCTTCTTCTTCTTCTTCTTCTTCTTCTTCTTCTTCTTCTTCTTCCCTCTATTACTTCTTCTTACTTATTTCTGTTTCTTTTTCTTTTTTCTTCCCCCTATTTTTCTTCCGACTTCTATTTCTTCTTACTTATTTCTGTTCCTTCTTATATTTACTTCTTCTTCGTTATGTTTTCTTTTTCTTTCTTCCTTTTATTTTGTGCTCTTAACACTATGTCGAACTGCAAGAGACTGATTGGCTATTGCTATCATTTGATCCGTAATTGTAGATGAGAATGTCCGTATAAAGAAAACGTTTGATGACTTCACCTACCGCCAACTGCCTGACAATCTTTGTTTGTACTCGGGTGACCAGGTGCACAAGCATTATCTTAAAAAATATTGGTTTGGTGCGGAAGTCTCCCAGGTACAAGAAAAGAACTAAATTTTGAATCTTTTGCTCGAGCAGCGGAACTTTTTCAGCTTTCAAATCTCCAAATACTAATGATGAGCTATGCCATTGTGGGAAACTTGGTTTTCATGAAGCCTTTCTCTCGCCTTCAGTATGTCCTGTGAGCGTTAAAATTTCAAAACCCACTTTTCTCATGAAACATGAAGTTGCTTTTAATAATGTGGTACCAATACGCATTCATACAGGTCAAGAATAAAGACTGTTCCTGCAACCACAACCACTAACCCCGGCCTCTTTATTTAGTACAATAAAGGAAGTGCTGTCGCAGAGTTGGAATCCCATCTTCTATGTACCATGTCCATTCAGAACGTCGGCGATCATGGTTATCCAGAATGTTCTCTCCTTTCTATCTATAAGCCACGCTTGTCCCATTACTAACCCTCCTATTCCCCGTTCCGCCATCTCGTCAGGTAGCTGACTCTCTGCCTTCTCTTGTCCCTTGTCTCTTTTGAAATGTCCTGGGAGTATCAAATACTCTAAGCCATCGTTCCTTATTATACGTCCAAGAAATTCTGTGTATATGTCTCCTTTTTGTTTCAGTTTTTCTTAAGATTTCTTCGTTTCTTACCTGCTCCATCCATGGCATCCGTCCATGGCATCCTATATTTCTATTGAATCCAGTTTCTCTTCTTCTGTGAGAAGATTATCCAGCATTCACGGTTATATAAGAGGATTGTTATTACATAACATCTCAGCTTTTTTTTTGGTTTGTTTCTAATTTTAAGAGGAATGGAGAACAGATACAACACTTTGATCCCAACACGAACGTAGAAGAAAGCAACGAACGAAATTACCACCACAACCAATTCTAGTTGTTCTTTTTTGTTTCCTTCTTTTTATTCTAAAATGTTTGAAGTTTTAAATATCAGCTTCATACCTTTTAGACAGTCTGGGTTATTTCAATTGAAAGGTTAATTTAAAAGATTTTAAATACAGTTGCACCTATTAACTTTGTTCTTTTTATAAAAAGGAATAGCAAGAGATAGAAATAGATGTCTGGAAAATAATAAAAAAAACTCCATATAACTAAAATAAAAATGATTAAGACAACAAACATGCGCGTGTGGAACGTGCATATCATCGCCGGGGCTCTTACCCGTTTTTCTCGTTTGATCACCGTTCTTTTTTTTGTTGTTTGTTTGTTTGCGAGATTAACGACATCTCGAGAAGACTTACCATTTTGCATTTTTACTTTATTTTTCTCGTTTATTTATTTATTTTCTGTCATGGGTTACGAAGTACGCAAAAAGAGGGAGAATAGTGAGCGAAAAGAGAGCCAAATGTATATATCTAAAAAGAGTAGGTAAGCCCTGCTAAGGTGAGAAATGATTTGAGGTCTGGCCGTCTACAGAGAAGGAAGTACTTCCCGGCGGTACTACACTCAAGGGAAGGGCAAACTCTGATGAAGTTTTTCCCGTAGGCGATAAACGGCGCCAGACGGCTTCTGGAGACTGCAAAGCGATCATACCGCGCATGCGCTCATCACCCCAAGAGATATTAATCACAGGGGTCCATCTAAGTACAGGCTGATAAGAGATGGAGAATTTGGCTTCGATTTCGTTCATTCTCCTATCACTACTCTTTTTCTATGGAACTTTTAAAATCCTCATTTGTTTCATCTCGTTTTGGGTTTATTAAATAGTTTTGTTTTTAGGAATTAGTTTGTTGTTTTCTTCCTTTTCTTTCTTTCTTCTTCTTTATGTTCTATGTCCCCTGAGGATGTAAGCGATCATTGTTCTCCACAATTTCCTGCCCTTTGTAGCTTTTAATAAGTTTAGTCTTTTTGTTATCTCTCCTAAACCCTGTTCCGCTGTCCATTTACTCAAGATCACAAAGTATGTTTTCCTCTGTCTCTCTTGTCTTCAATTTGACCTGTGAGTATCAGATTTTCCAAGCCCTCTTTCCTCATTATGTGGCCTAGAAATTTCAACCGTCTCTTCCTGATGTTATGTATAAGTTTTAATTTTCTTTAAAACTTCGTCGATGCTCACATGTTCGGTCTATGGTATCCTCAGCACCCTTTTTATATCTTTTTAATAATTTTATAATCACAATACATTTTCGTGAGTGATATATACTAGCTTGAGTCATAGGTAATTTCCGTTTTCGGAAACCAATTATAAGGACGAAAGTATCATCCTAACTACTAATCATATGTGGTTGTTAAAAATGAAATTGGAGCATATTAACTTACCTTACCTTAGATTACTCAGCTTTCGCAGACACACAGCGGATTAAAGGAAAGGAAAATATTGTTCTTCTCCTTGACAAAACAAGTCTACAGACAGAAATAATAATATAGGAAAAAAAATGAAACTTCGTTGATCTGTTCGGTCCCACCTGTCATATTTACCTGAACTTATTTTATTTTACAGTAAGGTTCACCATGTACAAGGTTACATGAAGTGGTATTTATATTGACGGGAGGAGAACCATTTTCTGATCGATCCTTTGATGGGAAAAAACTTTCTCTAGTGAAAACCACATTAATTCTTTGAAAGGTTTTCACATCAGAACCAGCGGAATTTTATTCAAAATGTATCGAAGAGCTGGCTGATAAGTACCGTATTTGACGGCATATAAGGCTCACTTAATTTTACTAAAAATATCTTTTAAATTTCCCATGTCTCTTATATACCATATGTAGGTTTAAAATTCGCGATAGTCAGCTGAATATTAGATGACGTATTATTTAACGACGATGATAGTATTGAAAATGCGTATCCGAGTTTTCATAAAGACAATGAATTTTATGGATTTGAAGATGAATAAAATTTTAATGGTAACTGTACTGTTTTGCTCAATTGTAATAATTGCTTGATTTTTATTTTGTTTTCTTACCTTTAGATATAATAAAATTTTTATAGGCTCGTGTTCTTTTTTTCCTATTATTTTTCGTTTAATTATAATCATGGCTTGTTTAACCAAAATAATACCTCATAAATATAGCCTAAGCTGTACCATTTACTAATAATTTTACTAATTACTAATTTTTTCTTTATTTTCCCTGCTGAAATTGGGTGCGTCTTATACACTCGTGCGTATTATATGCCGTCAAATACGGTAAATTAAAATAATGGGTAATATATAAGCGAATAAAATGTAATTCGCTTTTTTAGGATATAGTTGATAAACACAATGGATGATATTTATAACTTATATTTTGAATCAAATAAATAAAAATCACTTCCATAACTATATTGATAAAGCCAAATTAAAATTCACCCACTTTGTTACAACAGGATTAAATTTGCATTCAGTTAGTTAACTTGCAAAATATAACACTAGACGTTCATACCTAGGTTTGTCTGTGTTTGGGGGTTTGCGTATAATTGCAGAATGCGTGGACAGTGTAGCGGTTAACGGCATGCAAAGGGAAAACGGTAAGCTTTCGATTTTGTTTCTTTCACTTGACGTTGATGGAAAAGGGCATGGATCCATTTTTTTCCAGATATGGCTAAATAGCAAGGCAGACTGGGATTCCGGGTTTTGGGTGGCAGCCATTCAAGGAGATAAAAAAACTCTGAAGTCAAATCCAACTTGAATCCGGAAGGGCTCCATCGGGCTATTTTGCACTAGACACATAACTGATGTTACAGCTGCAATACGTAGCGGTTGACCGTACGGTGTCATGGATTACGGGATTCGTGACGTATAATTACAAATGTAGTTTTAATGTGAAAAGATCAAAACCAATAATATATGTTGCTCGACGTAATACATACGAAGAAAGAAGTCAGAATTTCTCTCCATTTTCAGAGCCAACAAAAAAAAAAAAAAAAAAAAAAGATGAAAAAAAAATACCAACAAAATCCCTGGCAACCTCAAGATACATTAAAGCCCCTGTATTTATCTACTAGTTTTTAAAAATTCCATTCAAATTAATATAAAACTTTACATCCTTTTTGTAATCTATTTCCGCCGAAAAAAAGCAAGTAAGAAACACAAGTAAAATAAAATCACCGCAAAATCCAGAACAAAAGACAATATAATAATTTTCAGCTGTCAATGAAAAATAAAAATATGAAACACATTTTTCTGAAAGTGGACGAGAACAAAGACATCTTTTCGCTCTCTTTCGTAGTTACGCTTATATATTTTGTCATTATTCCATATGTTTCCAGCCTGCATTTAATTTGGGTCAAATACTAGAAATTAACAAAATATATTTACATTATTTCTTATCTTCATCAACGAACTTCCCGATGTCATCAGTTCGCAACTAAACAGTTATTTATGCTGATGCCACATTTATTTACCCCCTCTTAAAGTCTGATAGTTCCGACAAAGTAAAACGGGCAACTGCTCTCGAAAATTACCTCCAATCAGTTGTTAACTGGGGCAAGGAATGGCTTATGAATTTTAACGTCTTCAAAACGCATCAGCTATCTTTTACTCACCATAGAGAAGCTTTATTTGCCTTTTGATGCTAACCTCCAGGTGAGGTAGTTACTGTACCTTCTTGATCTCACGTTTTCCACCGTTATGAATTAGAGTGATTATATGAAATCATTAATTAGGTCTGTAAAAGAAAAATTGGTTCACAATTTAACTCGTCAAAATCCAATTTACACATTAATAAATATGCCATCCGTTCGTGCATTGAATATTGCTGGTCTAGTGGCTCTGCTGTATATCTCGATATTCCTGATAAAATCCAATGAATGGTTTGTAATATAATCGGTACTGACCTGGCATCTCGAATTCAGTCACTTTCCCGCCGCCGTCACGTGGTTTCCTTCTGTTTTTTCAACAAATATTTTCATGGCAATTACTCAGTTGGTCTCTCTTCCTTGGTGTCTTAACTGCATGAATTTAAGCGTTATACTAGATTGGCAACTAGATCTCACCGTTTTACTATTGAACTAGCTAGGTGCAGCTTTACGTTCTATTCTAATAGTTTTTCGCCTGTGGAACTCTCTTCCGGTTTCTTGCTTTGCTACCATCTACAATCTTCAAAAATTTAAATGCAACATCAATCGCCATTTTCTATCTTTTGAACCCTGTTTTCTTATTGTTCTCACTAAAACTTTCTCATTTATGGTTATCCCTATAATTGTCTCATTCTCTTTCACGACCAGTAAACCCTTGCATCTTATCACCTTGCTTTCAATGAAACAATTAAAGAATATCGATAAAAAAACCCCCAGAAAAACCTGGGCTAAGTATACACTGGAAACCAAAACATCACGATGTGATTTATTTGAAGGATAGAGTCCTCATTAATATGAATATAGTATCGAAAATGTCGTTCTGTACTTCTGTATCCTGACGTTGCTAGGGATTTTGTTGGTATTTTTTTCATCCCTTTCTTGACCAGACCGAGTGCAACTGTTACGACTTGTCTTGAGGCATTCATATGTATTTCCATAACCTATTTATATCTATCTATCTATCTATCTATCTATCTATCTATCTATCTATCTATCTACACACACACACACACACACACACACACACACACACACACACACACATATATATATATATATATATATATAAATATATATATTCATTTGGGGCTAAGGTAGAGCACCTAGTTGTTAAATGGTCAATAGCTCAAAAGTGTTTATACAAAAGTGGCATTTTAAATCTGTCCTATTCATTAAAATATTTGACTGTTAATATGCTGTTGACACGTTTTGATCTTGAATGACCAGGATGAATCCCTCCGTCTCTGGTTTAAGCACAGAATTGCACAAACACCGAGGCATAACGAACACGAAATGCCTACAAGATATATACGAGTTCAGGCATATATGAATAAAAGACATAGAAAGTAGAGGTTTGACCAAAATTGTGCAATCTTTTCGTAACCTAAAGAGCCAGACAAACCTACCTACCTAAGTTTCACCTACGCGTATCGTCAGGATAATTATATATATATATATATAGATATATATATATATATATATATATATATATATATATAAAAAAGAAAGAACAGTAAGATATATAATCCGGTGTTCTTACAGATATTTTTATTTTTACAAAATAGTGCTCAATGTAAATTTACAGAGCATTAATATTATAAATTAATTGACTTAAAATATGTTTTTTTTCGCTACACAGTTCTAACCATGTTTCAAAAATGGAAGCTAAAAGCCCCGAATTTAATTTTGTGATTAAATTAAAGACATTAGTTCCATTTCATCCTCAAGTGAGGATGAAATGGAACTAATGTCTTTAATTCGGGGCTTTTAGCTTCCATTTTTGAAACATAGTTAGAACTGCGTAGCGAAAAAAAACATATTTTAAATCAATTAATTTATAATATATATATATATATATGTGTGTGTGTGTGTGTGTGTGTGTGTGTGCTATAATTTTTCATATGGACAACAACAATTTATTCCCTGCAAAGATGCAACTTCGTTTCAGTGCATTTAATTGCATTTCGACTGTTGAGAACCAAAATAGTTATGAACCATTCTGTTTGTAAGCAAGTCGCGTGTGAAATGTCACTTCCTTTTTTCCATTTGTTTCAAAAAAAGTAGCGAGTAAATTGTTTTTATCTATATGAAATGCTGTGAACGTTAGAATTTATTTCTGTTATAGAAAAGTATAACATTTTCAGTTTCCGGTAATGTTTTGTGTTACTTTTTGCATAGAGAATGGTTATAATCCTGGCATATCTTTCAAAGCCTTTATTCCCATGATCTATCGTCTCTATATTTAAATGAATTCGGGGCTAGGGTAGACTATCCATATATTAGTTCCCTCAGCGTTTGTACAAAAATAACATTTTTAATCTATCCAATTCATTAACATTATATTATCCATAAGTATCTGCTCGAATCATGTCAGATTTTGGTCTTCAGCGGCTCGGAAGAATCTCTCTGTTTCTGGTTTTAACCGATTGATTAGCAACCACTGATGGGTAACTAACACAAACTGCATTCTTCATGAAACAGATAAATTCATAAATATATGAATAAGAAGGTATAACAAGTTAAGATTTTGGCAAAATTGTGCAGGCTTTGATAGAAGCTTTTATTGATGTTGTTCCACATTTCATGGGATTATCTTTTTTCTTTCTTTTTTTCTTTTTAAGAAGAAAGGCACAAAAATGAACGGGAAGAAGCAACAAGGTAATCAGCTGAACATCTGAATTGACTTGCCCTTTTGAGTTACTGAATGTCAATTTTTATGTTCGACAATTATCATATCTCTCATTAAACCAACATCAAATCTTTGCCGACTTCCTTGCTGCAATTCTTTCTGGGTTTTCCCCACTTCTTTCTAAATATTTCTTTCAGGCATAAACGCTGCTGCTTTAAAAGACTGGAAATGTACTTACAGCCCAAGTACGTTAATAGAGCGAATGAATGTGGGAGACGTACAAACAAAATATTATTTACATATTCAGACATTAGGTCATACGCTCATCTTCAAATGATACTAAATGATAAAACAATCATTCTCTCTCTCTCTCTCTCTCTCTCTCTTTGTAGTCACGTAATATATATATATATATATATATATATATATATATAAAACATATATAGATAGATATAGACACAGTTGGCCGATGAAAGAAATTCGAGGGATATATTAGGTTGGTGCAAAAATAATGACGTAATAATGTCGTTTTTTAACGTTAAAAAATACGTCAAAAAACGAAATTATTTTTGCACCAACCTAATAGAAACAACAACAACAAAAACAATAATAATAATAATAATAATAATAATAATAGTAATAAATTAATAATATGTTTTGTATATTAGTACGCCTTTGGACTACATAGAAACATAATGAAAAAATATATTAAAAATCAGAATGTTCGGATAGGCCTGCGTCCTTTACCAATGAGAACTAAAATGTATTTGGACATTTTTTGGGGGGAATATTCTTTTCGCATTTGTCATATTACTGATGAAATCTAGTAGTTTTGGGCTACTTGTTTACCACGATTAAGGTTGTACATTGTTTATAGAGAACCTTTGCGGAAACTGTATTTATTGAGTATGTATAAGTTCCTATTTAAAACTAGAACATCTAAATTTATTTTACAAATGTATTTTTCGCGAGCTTGCGCGCGTGTGTGTGTGTGTATGTATGTATTTCAATGAATAATACAGACATATTGCGTCTACTTATATTTATACTGATCCTTTCCAATTGTCAAATTCAGTGTCTTGATGTTGAGATGAAATTCATCAAGGGAGGCACCGTCATTTTTTCCCCAAGTGCATTCGACATTTTCTAGGAAAAAATAGCGGTGTCTTCCTTGATGAATTTCATCTCGACATCAAGAAACTGATTAGAGAACTGGAAAGAATCAGAATAAAAATAAGTAGACATAATATGTCTATATTATTCCATGAAATATGTTTGAATGAAGATGTGCTACCAAAATACACACACACACACACACACACACACACACACACACACACACATATATATATATATATATATATATGTTTGAATAAAAGACAGACCACGTTAAGATTCCATGTAATAAGCTATTTCACCATAACCCCTTTAACAGGGTTCTGGATCATCAGACTTTACTTCCAAAAGCTGAAATGAAAAATGAAAAGAAATTCACACGTTTTTTACGGACCTCATCAATTATACGTAAAGTTAACGAAGTGAGGAAGTATATATATATATATATATCATACATTGATATAATCCAAGCGAGTCCTATTAAAACAATACAGAATTTGAGATATTAAATGTTAAAACGGGCTCACAAATAGTGCTGAATGTTTATTTTCATTAAACAGAGCAAAATTTTTTCTTACAACTGGAATTAAGATACCATTAGTTAATGACCATTTTCACCTGCGAATTTTAAAATTTAAAATTCGTAGGGACACTCATGAACAGTTTGAAATATCCTACAATTTTAAATTTTAAAATTCTCAGGAGAAAATGGTCATTAACTAATGGTATCTTAATTCCAATTGTACCAAAAATATATATATATATATATATATATATATATATATATATATATATATATATATATATATATATATATATATATCGGTTAATATAAAATTCTAAATTCTCATATTGAATATAAATAAATATTACATCAAACGTTATTGTAGTCGATTTTTCGTATTTGAATTGGACGTCACAGCAAGAAAGGATCTAATTTTATTTTTTGAGGAAATCGCATCCTCTTCTCTGATTATTTTTTCGAAAGCCCATGTCGGTTCAGTTTCGTATTCGAAACGTAAAGAAAACACTGTCTAAAGAATTAATAAATCTATTTTTAATCTGATATTTTTACTATAGTTATCCAATATAACTATCCAATGTTACTATAGTGGATGCTTTTTATTTAAAATAGACACCACTGTTTGATAAATAAAAAAGCAGTTGTGAGATTGTTCGTAGTTCTAAAAAGTAGGACGCATGATCGATCCCTGCCGAAGAAAGCATTTTCCCGAATGCACAGGCTGATAGCGGTAATACACACTATGGTTGTCTTTTCAAATAAAAATATCAAATTGAAATAAATTCATTAATTCTTTATATATATGTAAAATGTGTACAAATATAATTATATACATACATATATATATATATATATATATATATATATATATATATATATATATATATATATATATATATATATATATTATTAAATTTTTAAATAATTATATTATATATATATCATATATGCGCGGTACTTATTGGAAAGCACTCAATATCAGTGATAGAATTAACATATTTAGTTTGATTAAGGCAATTTGTGACTCCTGGTTTTGACGCTGTTTGCCTGACGATCGCAAATAATGTGAAACCCAGGGTCACAAACTCTCATCAATCCAACTATATATATATATATATATATATATATATATATATATATATATATATATATATCAAGAAGGTGATGAAAAGTTCTCGTTCGAACCCACGAGATAAAATCTGAACAAATCACAAGTTGTAAGATTTTGGGTTGGGTAAGGCCTCGTGGTCGAGACTAGAAGTTTTAATAATATTTTTTGTTTATACATACACACACACACACACACACACACACACACACACATATATATATATATATATATATATATATATATATATATATATAGATGTATATATATATATATATATTTCACCTGATACGTTTTCGTATTCGAATGCTCTGTTTTTATTTATTAAACAGTATATTTAATCATTTACATCTACGGATGACGCATATTTTTCTAGCAACATTAAACGAATATTCAAACCGGTAGATGTAAATAAATAAATATACTTTTAATGAATAAATAACAAAAGAACCTCTACTCATATATGAGTATCCATTTAAAACAACCTTTAAAAAAATTAATTATATATAGATATAGCAAAATTCGTAGTTTAAAAGCAGTAATTTGAGCTTGCTAACCAGATGTTTCCTCTGTAGCTAAATGGTCTAGCACGTCAAGCTGTATGATGCCCTGTGTAGCATACAAATTCGATTCCTGTCGGAGGACATATATTTTCTATGAAA
>CAHIKZ030003604.1:2065000-2072500 GCA_903632075.3 Acanthosepion pharaonis | reverse complement strand
ATTTTGAAATATTTTTAAAACAATATGACAAAGAAAATGCAATATTATTGTCAATTATAGTAGTACTGATATTACCACCACAGACGCATACTATCAGTGAACACACAAACATATTAGAGCCCATTTACTGTCTGTTTTGATAGAAGCCTTGGTAAATCTTTTTTTCTATAGCAGAAAACAAACAAATCAATTCACAAATAAACAGACATAAAATGGGAAAGAGTTTATATACTAGCTAACGAAACACAAAGAATCTAGGTTAAAATCACAACTCTCATATCATATTCTCGCAGAGCGATCATCAGGCGATATGAGGGTTCATTGCCTGACTATCGCGTTGGGAGAAACTTCGCGTAGTGATTTGGACCTAGTTCTTTTGTATTTCGTTGGTTAGTGTTACTGTTCTATTTTGATCAAATTGTTATAGTCATTGAGCACTTGGGGTTATTGACTAGGAGGTGTCGGTATTTTCTTTGCTGCTTATATTTTGTCGTTTTTTCTTTCTTTTTTTGTTTATTCATTTTTTGTACCCCTTCTATTTTTTCTGTCGTTTCATTTATTTAAAAAAAAAAGTTTTCCATTTGTTTTGATAGAGTTGTATTGGAATCTTTACCAATAGTTTGGCTTGTTCTCTCTCTGTATTTCTCTATCCATAAAAAAAAACAAACAAAAAACGTTTAAATTCCCTCCCATTCTACCGTACGACGATGTGCTATGGGTAATGTCAAATCAGTCGGGTTTCGATCTCGGCTTGAAGCAATCGGACACCGAGGAGCTGTGATACAGCGAAACAGTCCGTCTGTGGATGACTCTCTCTCTCTCTCTCTCTCTATATATATATATATATATATATATATATATATATATATATATATATATATATATCGCTCTTTCTCTACTTATATATACTTACATAATATAGGAATATATTTATATATGTAAATACTTTCTCTATGTGTACAAGGCTATTTCTTTCTTTGTATATATTTTGCTTAGATTACACAAACATAGGCATTTATGGTGAACCCTTACATATCTTCAAAACCAAAATTTATAATACTCGGTTTTAATGTTGTTCTAACACCGTCCATTAGCATCTACAAAACTACGCAACTATTTCTTCCATTACGCAAAGCCGATCTCTCCATCGGAAACGAGGATAATTTTGCCATAAAAAACAAAAAGATTGAATAAAATATCAAATCAGAAGACACAATATATTTGCTGGCAATAACCTATATTCCTAAAGTTATAGAATCTTTTAAGATAATCGCCTGCATTAATCTTTTGTTGGGAAAGATGAAAATGTTATCCTAATGAAGTTAATCGACTGGCAAGTTTTGCCAGTCGATTAACTTCATTAGTCTGTATTGGTCTATTTGTGCATGCGCATGCGTATAATCTCCATTGCATTGAATTTGAGGCGGAGCATTTCTGCAAATATGTATATTCTCAATGTTATGATTCATGCAATGGATCACACGCTTATGCATATGCAGACAAACGTTCGCCTACATACAGGAACACACACACACACACACACACACACACACATATATATATATATATATATATATATATATATGTGAGCAAGCACGGATTGTAGTATTCTCAGATTGAAATTTAGTACTCCCTTACGCAGGATTTCCACCAGATTTGCTTAGTTGCGTAAAAATCTAGTTATGTAGGAGGGTCGCGAATACATAGAATTTGCTTATGTGTAGTCAGGTTTTAATATATTTCAAATATTGATGGGTTATTTAATGTCAAATAGGAGGTAAAAAAAAATTGACACAGGTCCAGTCTGCACTCGAGTCAAAAAAAGTTATACATTGGTCATACGTTCCTTCATTTGAGTCAAAAAGATAGACATACGGTTAAAATGGTTGACATAGGTCCGGTTTCATTCGAGTAAGAAAGGTAGACATGAATCCCTTTTGCACTAGGATTAACAAGGTAGACATACCTCTAATTTATACCGAAATATGCGAGTATCCACCCAGAAGGTGTTGTTTTTTTAGATAGGTATCTTACGCGACTCCTGAGAAGGCAATCGGAATATTCTAAGCACCTCTACAGTGTGATATTTATATTTATACTTTATTATGAAGAAAATTCAATGCTGTGCCACCTGCTAAAACGATTAGAACGACCGGATCTGATTAATTCTATCAAATCTTGAAACTCTAGGGATTCCTAAGATGAATGTTTGTACTAAGAAGACGCTGTCTGATTGCCAAGGCTGTCAAATCTGAAAATTTAATAACTATGAAACTCATTAGAAGTAACATGATATTACTAATGTTTTGTATTTAGAAACAAATAAAGCCAATCAGTTTCATCATGGTTTCTTCTTTATTTAAGATAATTTAAAATAATGTACATCGGATTTTGATTTTTAGCCAAAAGAAAAGTGTTCTTTGCGATGCATTATTTGTATTTGCTCCTTAGTTCATTGCCTATGACATTGGACTATTCGAGGAATTTCATGTGTAGTTGTCCGGGGGCTCTCATGAAGGGGGGGCTTCAAACGAGAGGCGGTAACTAAAGCGAATTTAAACGGGTGGCAGGCTAAATCTGCATATGGGACCGAACATCAGGACACACTTTACGGCTTCTGTTGGGAATATTCAGTTTCCCGCATAATTACTCTTTCTCTGTCAATAAATGTTTTTATTTTATTTCTAGTATTGAAAATTGCTAACTGAAATCGTTGATGAAATAACAGTTTATATATATAGATATATATATATATATATATTGTTCCACAACGTTAGTACTACTCTGAGTTTCATGCACGAGACAATTGTCAGGAGTGAATTTAAAACTGATCGTTGTAAAATTTGCATGCCAATATTAATAACTTAGTGTTAGACTATATTTATAACCTACTGCTAGATTATAAATATTCATATTTATATTTTACCACAGTCAGTTTTGTCCGGACAGAAGGCTTGGAAAAATTAACATTCACAAGGCACATCAAAAGCCAAAGAGAATCGCAAGTAACCTATTTGACAAATGTGGGCAAATGGATGAAAAAACAACAAAATAAAGAGTGATCATAAACGAGAAAGTATTGCTGAGAGCAGTAAACGACAGAAAGCTGTGAAGAGCCATGATCTTTTACGTTCGGAAGAGAAACGGCTTCTCTCTCTCTCTCTCTCTCTCTCTGTATGTGTGTGTGTGTGTGTGGATACTGTGTGGGTAGGATTATAAAGAACATTTGATGTGTGAAACTGACAGTATGCAGCATTGATCCCTTTGTCTACACTGTCTATAGATATCTACAAACGTTGTGTCTCCGATATTCACCAGTTTTTTATTTAAATATAAATTTAAATATACTCCGGCCTTCGGATGTCTTGTTTTCTGGAATATTGTATCTTTCAATGATTGAGCATACACTTGGCATGCACGTCATATGCAATTGTATCTTAATTTATCTGAAAAAAAAAGTACCGTTTCATTTGAAAACTCTAAAAGTTTGAAAGATCAAAAACCTGTGATGCTGCTATGTCAGATACAGACCATTGTTCTATACCTGTAAGCGCCGGCTAAGTAATTCCTATATGTCAGTGCTAAATAAAGCTACCAATAAATATAGATGCCATTTCGCTTCTTAACTCTGTATTTATACTAATGCCATAATTAGTTACTCTATTGGACTTTCTATTAAGTAAGTTTAATAGGTCCGACAGAGTAAAACTGCCTATTGTTCTCAAAAATGGGTGTCAGTCAGTTGTTAAACGTGACAAAGAATGGCTTGCAAATTTTAACGCCTCCAAAACGAAACTGTTATATTTAATCATCACAGAGAACAATTTTGCCTTAGATCAGCATGGCTGATGTTAACCTCCAGGAGAGCAACCTATTGTAACTTCTTGGTTTTCCACTGACACGAAGTGAAATGATTGTATTGAATCAACTGCTAGGCCTGCTGCTAGGAAAGTCGGTTTAATGTGCCATACCAGACAATACACCTTACACATTTATAAATCTACCATTCATTGAAGAGAAGTCCGTAATACAATCGGTCCTGACCTGGCATCTCGACCTCAGTAACTATCCCTCCGCCGTGAACATGCCTTCCCTCTGTCTTTTCTATAGATATTTTCATTGCAATTTTTCTAATGAGCTTTCCTCTTTGGTACCTCAGCCGCACGAATTTAAGTGTACTAGATTGGCAATTAGGTCTCATCGTTTTACTGTTGAAATAGCCAGATGTAACCGTAAATTCTATTCTAAGAGTTTATACTTCTTCCCTTCTCGCCTGTGGATCTGATTTCTTGCTTCTCTGCCACCTACAAGCTTCAAATATCTAAATGCAACGTCAGTTGCCATCTTCTGTTTTTTTTTTGTTTTTTTAAATGTTCTTTTATTGTCCTTTCGCCTCACTCAAGTTTTTTCATTCTCCTTCGATTTCAGTAACCCTTGCATCTTAATTGCATTATCGCCATTCTTGGGGTGACATTATTTTTAAATAATAGGAAAAAATAATAAATAAATAAAATATAGCATATAATCGAAGATCCTATAGCGGCACATGATTTCTCAAAACACGTTAAGACATTCTAGGCAACCGAATAAAGCACAAAGCTAGAACATTGTAATAAAACAAAACGATATACAAGGAAATTAGTCCAAACTTATCAACATACAAATACTTATTTACATTGTTCGGACTGTTGTCTTCATCTTTATTTCCATATTCATCACGTTTCGGCTATTGTAAGATCAGGCAATCTTCAGATGATTGGAATTTCAAACTGAACTCTTTATTTCGTCTACCGGGGTAGATTGTTCTAGTTCCATGTGTCATTTCACTTTTAGATGTCTCAGTTATCTTCTCAAGGATACATGGCCCAGTGGATAAAAGCGTTAGTTGGATGCAATGACTTGACCCAAAGAGTTGTGAGTTCAATACCTGGCAAAAAAATAAATAAATAAAAATAAAATAACTTGGAGAGTTGAGTTAAAGGGAGATAACTGAGACATCCGGAAGAGACATGGCACGTAGAACTAGAACAATCTACCGTGGTGGACGAAATAGAGGGTTCAGTCAGTTGAACTCCCTTTCTCTAATTTGCTTCCCTCATAACTATAATCTTCAAAAATATAAATGCATTGTCAATTGATATCTTCTGATGCCTTGATCGCCGTTCTTCTTTTAATTGTTTCCTCAATCCTCGCTCTACCCAGTCTTTTCCCTTACTTTCACTCTCTGTAGATCCTTGCGTACTAATGGCACTCTCGCCTTGCTTGGGGCGAAATGTTTAAAAAAATTGGAAATTCCAATTACCTGAAGAAAGCCGTAGCGTACAACGACCGAAAGGTCGTGGATATCGCAATAAAGATGAGGACAACAGCCCGAACAATGTAAATAATGTAAATAATTACAATATCTCATCTCAGAAATATAGATATACAGATACTTGTCTGTCTGATCTAAGGATTTAATACTATAATGTATTAAATAATATGACTTAACCTGATCAGCAACGCTTCTCATGACCTGTTTTATTGTCGAGGGGCTGTTAAGTAATTGCCCTTTGTATCATCTCTCAGTGATGGGGATATCTTTTCAATACCCACCTACATAATGGGTATAGGGCGGTTAATTTGTGACAAGACCCAAGGGAATCGTATGATCTGCTCGAAGCGCTGGTTGAACAAACTCATACATTACGATGACCTGAGGCAACAATTGAACAACCGCGCAGATCTCATGTGCTTATCTGTGTTGATGGACACATAATGTATGTCATCTATATAAGAGAGTTCGTATTTTATTTTTAGTTAATTATTGAATAAATATAACATAGGTAATGATGTTTGTCCTCATTAATGTAGATTTTTTATGATATACAATACTTTTTTTATGATATACAATACTTTTTTTATGATATACAATACTTTTTTTATGATATACAATACGTTTTTTATGATATACAATAATTGTTTTATGATATACAATACTTTTTCTTATAAAGCCGGATTTTTGCAGGTAATTTTTTTTACCAAATTGACACACCATTCCATCGGATTCTCATACAAGTTTCGTTAAAAACTGGAAGCGTATAAAGCAATAAAACTCAATACAAACCTCAGCGATTTTTTCATGGTAGAAAGACTAAAATATCGCACGCCTCGCAATAATTATAACAACAGTCTAGCAACCCCCACCCTAAAAAAAAGATTAAAAAAAGTGGTTAATAAATTGCTTAAAAACGCTTTAGACAGTAATTACTACAGACTGTGTCTACACTCTCTTCGTTCCGTAAAAAGGAAAACTCGAAGACCATTAAAAAAACTGTTGTGTCGGAAACCTACCACCCCTCTTGTAGATGAACTTGTCTGCGTCTGTGAACAAAGACTTTAAATAGTGGCATGTCAGTTGACATGGGGAAGAGAGATAGATAGAGAAGTTCTTAGCTGAGCTAGTTATTGACTACTCAGGCGATTTCTGTACCTTTTTACCAACCTATTAAAACTCTTTTTATTGTTACGTGTTATTTGGCGTTTGTCTCTACTAACCCCAAATCAACATCATAACAAAAACTAAATAAGAAACTTATACAATTTTCTTTGTCAATATTTTAAGAAAATCTGTAGCAAAACAAAGCGGCTGAAGAGTTGTTTTTTTTTTCCTTAGATTATAGATAATTTCGACTCAGTTTTTATTTGATTTTGAGGTTTACACTTTCCACATTTTTTCACTAGAAATACCTCAACCTTTTGCTATTCTCTATCTTTATGAGATTCATGTCAGACCAAGAATGGAGTATTGTCGCCATATTTCAATTGGTGCTGCCCAATTTTCCCTGTCCAGTCTCAAGTGAGTTTAAAGGCGTTTACGCGGCCTTGTAAATGATGAATTTGTCTCTACCCTGTACCCTTATCCCCCATCCGAAACGTCGCCAGCCTTACCCTATTATATCGTTATTACTATGGATGATGTTCGGACGAGTTAAATTCTTTACTTCCACCAGCTAAGAACTCGCCATGTACACGGTGCCACCTACTCCCTTTCACATCGTGTTCCTTTGATAAAATGCAAGTTTCACTCAGACAGCTTCTTCCCAAAAACTTTTTAAAACAATCTCCGGAGAGAATCTTCCATGAAAATTACAATCATCGTCACGTTAAGTCAACCGATATCTATTCTACTCATAATAATACTCTCTTATTTCCCCCTTCCCTTACATCTCATTCAGTAATACTGTACATTGAGTAGCCCTTTGGCCTTACGTAAATTATCAGTATAAAAACAGGTGATAAACTGAAATAGCCCGGTTTTATATTAATTGGAATGGCGTACGTTGATAATGACAACAAAGACGAAGACAATAGTTTGAGTGTAAATAATATAAGAAAAATACTTTGAAATTAAAACAGACGTCCAAATCGGGTCTTTTCGGGTTTAAAAAGAGAAGATATTTCAGATAGTGGATGTTGCGGTTACTGAAGACTACAGGACGAGATTGGAGGAGCAAAAAC
>CAHIKZ030003604.1:2057500-2060000 GCA_903632075.3 Acanthosepion pharaonis | reverse complement strand
GCTGTACTTGTCAGAACAATTTTTTGTATCTCCTTGAGGCATGGACTGCCAGGAATCCCTTCAATTAGTTTACTGCAATCTTTTCCAACCAGTCCTAGGGCTTCAACTACAAGAGGGATTGTTGATGTTCCCATATGCCACATTTTCGAGATTTCTATTTCAAGGTCCTTGTACTTTGACAACTTTTTGAATATCATCAAAGATACATTGCTGTCAGCAGGGACTGCCATATCACTAAGGAGGCACCGTTTTTGTTTGTGGTCTTTAATAACAATATCTGGCCGGTTGGCTTTTTGTCAGTGTGTATTGTGTAGTCCCTTGGAATTGTAACAGGTCCTATCTCCGTAACCGGGTTGGTCTGAGTGGTGTTCATACCAGTGTCTTTCAGTTTCCTTCCCGTAGAAGTTGCAGATTTTTTATTATTATTATTATTATTATTATTGTTATTATTATTATTATTATTATTATTCCTTCCTTTGATTTCTGTTGTATGTACATTTACTTCCGGATCCCAACCAGAGACCTAAGGTCAAAAATGACATTTTCCACTGATCAATTTTTTTGCTTGTATAAAAACAAAAACAAAGCAAAACCTAAAATTGCGCATATTTTACATAGATAAAGCTTTTCGTAAAATGTGAGCTGTACTTGTGAGTACATTTTTTGTATTTCTTTAAGACGTGGGCTACCAGGCGTCCTTTCAGTGAGTCTCTCAGAACCTTTTCCAATTAATCCAAGGGATCCAACTACAACTGGAATTATTGATGTCCTCAGGTGCAACATTTTTAAAATTTCCACTTCAAGATACTTGTATTTTGATAGGTTTTTGAAGATCTTCAAAGATACATTAAAATCTGTAAGGACTGCCATGTCATTATTATTATTATCATAATAATAATAATAATAATAATAATAATAATAATTATTATTATTATTATTATTATTATTATTATTATTATCTGCGTGTTCGTATTAGATGTCTGTTTACATTGTGATTGAATCAAAAGATGCTTCAAATCTCCATCACCTTTCTCAGTATTCTCCTAGGCCCTATAATCTGTACAATATCAACCAATCTTCGGAATTCTAAATCATCTAATTTCGATTTCAGAGTTTTTTTTACACGGTCTCAAGTTCACTTACTATTATAGACGACGATTGGAAACTTCATATTTCATATCTTTTTTGTTCCCGATAAAGGTCCTATGATTTTTCTATTTTTTTTTCACTTTCTTCCATGTTTGTTATGGCCTGCTGGCACAGTTATATCCACAAATCCGACAGGTTATTTTTTTCGTAATTATAAATACAAGATCTCGTTTTATTGATTGGATAAGTTAATGAATTTGGATGTCGGAATCTCAAAGTATTTGGTGATTTTCCTTTTCCAGAACAGTTTCTGATTTGTGATCTTCCATTTATTTACATATCAAACATAGTTTTTTGCACAGATCCTGGTATATGACGTTTTTCACTTTGTTTTATCAATGTCTGTATTATTTTGGGACAGTTTTCACTAATTATATGGTTCACTGTTTTATTTATCTCCTCAGCAAAAACAACACTTGTTTTTGTTAATCTTCACTTCAATGGATACTGATGGATTTTTTTGATTTGCAATGATAAGGATTGCGTTTTTTTTTCTTCAGGTGTCCTCCGCGTTGTCACGTCCCTGAATTTTCATCAGTAATCTTTTTAGTTTGCTTTTTAAGTTCTCCGTGTATTGTATTCTGTTTTTGTTTCTTTTCCTTAATTCTTTCATTTGTACAATTCTTGTTGCCCTCTTTTGTAGATGCTTTGTAATATTTACCTTAGTTTTATTGTATGTATTTGTGCGATTATATTTTGACAATTTCAACACAATTTTGATATTCTCTGCAGCCTTCCATAATTTTGAATATAATCTGTGTCATCACTCATATGTAAAAGTCCTTACCTCTATTAAATATTCTCATTTGGCTGCCAGGTTCACTTTTCAGTTTTTATAGAGTTGGCTATTAATTGAATCATCAATTCGTTAATCCTGAATCTATTCTCAGGCATTCGATTCCAAGTAAGATGTACCATGTTGCATAACTTTATTCAGCCAATCATATTGTAACATCTTTATATTATTGATACATTGATACATGGTCAGTGTAGAAAAGGTAATTTAGTCTTTTGAATATTCTCCTGTGCCCTTGATCTTCTTTCATGGATTCGAATATTTATTTTATTTATGGGCCAAGAAATAGCTCCTTTTGAATCATCTTAGAGAATCTTCTTTGTCTTGCACTAGCATGTCCAATGCTAACCTCCAGGAGAATGACTTACTGCGTTAATAAACCTAACGTTGTATGAACCTAAAAAGAAAAACTCGGTAATTTGAAAAAAAACATGTTTTAATTATTCGGCGGCGTCTGAGGAAGAATTTTATTTCACAAGAAAAAAACTTGACATTAGTAAGAAGAAATATGATTCAAGTTAATCATCTGACCATTTGATATTTACTTTAATTATA
>CAHIKZ030003604.1:2050000-2052500 GCA_903632075.3 Acanthosepion pharaonis | reverse complement strand
CCGAAGGATTTGGCCTGAAAGATTCGTAGATGACAATGTCAGGTCGTTTCTTTAGAACAGAGGTTTATGTACGTTCTCCTGAAGCCAAACACTTCTTCAGGAGAAACCAAAAGGCTAGTTTTTAAATTAACACGTTGTCTGGATCAATGAAAATTGCATCAGTGTGTTCACAGGACTTCACTAATGTTCAAGTGGGATTTTTAACGAAAGTTTAATTTCATTAGTTCTGACAGTAAGCATTAAGTAAGACAGTGTAAATGTGAGATATTGCGTCCTAAAATCAAAAAGAAATCAGTTAAATCGGGAGGTTGTAAGGTATTGATACACTAGTGGTGTTCTTTGATGTTGATGTCGGACTAAATCAATTCCATGGTTAAATAAATGCAGCAACGTATAAAAATATTATGGCTTGAAAAACGAACATTTAAAAATGTATATTTACATAATATATTCAAATATATTAAAGCAAAGGGGTGGGGGAAAAGAGCGAAGATAAGACAAAAATAATATACAATAAAAAAGAAACAACAAATAAAGTTAGCCGGTTATCGCTACATTTATGTTACATTTTTTGTTTCATTTTTGCTATATTTTTTGAGTCTCCATTGTACGGTGAGACCGAACGCGCACTGGGATAGAGAAAGTAGCTTCCAAAAGCTAAGCAAAGAATTAAGAAACAGGAAAATTTAATTAGAAACAGAAAAAAGAGTACCAAACTGTTACGTAATATCAGTCATCTTATATAGCAGTGAATGCTGGACAATCTCCTAACAAATGAAGAAGCAGCAGAAATGTGCTTCTACAGAAGGATGCTGAGAATACCATGGGTTGAACATGTGAAAATTTATGAGAAAATAGAAACAAAAAAGACATTTATACTTGACATCAGGAAGAGACAGTTAACATTTCTAGGGCACATAATGAGGGCAGAGGCTTGGGTAATGTTGTAGACACAGGACAGACTAAAGACAAGAGAGATAGAGGAAAACAACACATAACCTACTTAACTAGGACGTAAATGGATGGCAGAACAATGTATAAAGTATAGGAAATTGTGGAGAGCCAAGAGCTCGAATGACCTGAAGGGACAAGGAACAGAGTAGAAGTGTATTTTCTTATCCTTGTTCTTTATTTCTATGTGTTTTGATATACGAGAAATAATACAAAAAAGTATCAAGACTGTTGCTATGTTAACAGTGCTAGAGTATGCAGAATGAAGCCGCTTGGTGCAGATCGATCTTGAACCCTGTCACGCATGCACACTAATAACGTTCTCGTGCAGTTCTGTTTTTATAGCAATGCATGAAAGGAAAGTGTGTAGAGTGCGCCCATCTCACCACAACGCTAAGGTTCGATCAATGACCATTGCTTGTGCATCAATTTCGGGCGAAGAAAAACATTCCCCATGTTCGACGGCCACCATATTCCCCAGATCTCGCCTCTTGCAACTTTTTACTCTCCAAAAATCAAATTCCACTTAGAAGTAACAAGATTTCATGACGTCGAGGAAATTCAAGACAATGATCTCTATCACAAAAAAGAAGTTCCAATGGATAAAGGATTCAGTAAGAGGACTACTTCATAGGATATTAAATGGCAAATTGTTGTAGTTTTCTTCTTACAACACCAGTCAAACGTTAAAAATTTCCACCCCAAATTCTAATAGCATGTTTTTCTTAGCATAACCTGTCAATGAAGATACATTTAGGGGAGATAAAGCCAACGGTATAGCAATTTTTCGAAGCTTAAAATATTGAGGTTACTGCAAGAGACACCTAATATTCAGATCTCAGTCTAAATGGGAATCTTTGAAAATCGCCGGTAATAATTATAGGGAAATTAAATGACTGTGGAATAAGGAAAAATGCCACTTGAACATTAGTGAAGTCCTGTAGTCATGACTCGTACACTTCTAATTCAGCAACATTATTAAGTTAATAAAGTTGCCAACCTTATTTACATGTTTACTGATAATTTTGTTCTCTAATTTTGTTTCTACTCCTTTTCTTTTGTAATAGGTAAGTTTATTTGGGTAACTTTATCATTGGTTTATGGTGATTATGTTTTGCGGACGGACACGGGAGAGAATGAGGAATAGAGAAAGATGGATGGAAATAAATATGTATATATGTATATGTATGTCTCTAAATGTAGTAACCGCCACTTGACCGCGTGGTGAAGGAAGATGTATTAGTTTTCTATGTAGCAAGGACAGGTTAGCAGTCTAAGGTCGCCAGCTAGTCGAGCAAACGTAATATTTTTCTCTGTATAAGTCATGAAAACCGCGGCATCGAAGAATGAACAAAACTGAATTATCGATTTCGGATTATTTCCATATGTTTATATACACATCCGCTTTGAAAAGGCCGATCGCGTCTTATTGGTTCGCGTCCTATATTCTGGCCGGGAAAGTTTTCTGTTTGGTTGTTCGAACTATGGAAAATTCTTGGTCTCCTTGTTACTTGATTATTATTTCTTTTCTTACATCTTGGCTGTGAAA
>CAHIKZ030003604.1:2030000-2045000 GCA_903632075.3 Acanthosepion pharaonis | reverse complement strand
AGAGAAGCTAGCATGAATTAAATATGGAAGGAAAGAGATTTTTCACATTGTAAGTACAGGAAAATGACCACACATTTGTAGGTAGTGCTTAGTGGTTAGTCAAAGAAGAGTTTTAAGATTCTCGCTTCAATGGTAACCATCCAATTGGTAAGATGCTGGCAAGGATCTTCAAAGGAAATCTATACCTCAGTTAGTGGAGTAAATGTTAGAAGTTAAATAACAATATTAGAAGCTATATATATATATATTCAGAGTTTTCCTTCTCTTAGACCAGTTGCCATCCAAGCTATAAAACCTAGTCTGTCCTGCTATTTACTCATAGCTCGAGGGAGAAGAAGAGTATTCACACCTTTCCCAAGGGTATTAGCACGTAAGTGAATGCAATGGATTCGACTGGAATTCGAACTCGGCTCACCGATACCTCAATCCAAGCCGCTATCCATTACTCCACCGTGCGTCGTTTGGGAACCTTGTGGCACGTAGTGCACCAGGTCTCTGTATTCGGCCCTCCAAAAAGTGTGGATGGGCCTGCACGAAACCTTCACCACTATAATCAAATCACATGTGTTGTTGTCGGGCTGTTGGTTTCCTAGGAACTGATCTGCTTGACCCTCATACGTCAAATTCGACGGGTGAGTCATATATATATATATATATATATATATATATATATATATATATATATATATATATATATATATATATATATATATATATATATATATATATATATATATATATATATTGTCATCCATTTGGCATCAGTTGGAGATTTTCCCCCTAAGTTCTCGTCCTTGTTTCTAAAAAAAAAAAAAAATACTATTTTTGTTTAACTAAGACAGCTGTCGGATAAAAGTAACCAAACTACTTTCTGGTGTACAAGCTTATTCATAATAAAAGCTATTGATCAAAAAATGACTATTCACCAATCATTTTAACTCAACTAAATCCGCAGCCAGAAGTTAGTTTTACTAACAGTTAAACTAGGGAATTAAGATAAAATTGAGGGCTGTAGAATGCACACAAGAAATCTCTGCGGACGTGTGACACTGCATGATCTATAGTGTCCCCGCCTATCATCTGTATATGCTATAATAATATACATTACTGTTCTGTCATTCATTAGTCGTTTCCATCTGCCATCCCTGCCTTCAATATATTTGTCAGATTCTCTAAGCTTTATCTACTCATAATGTATCTGATAAATTTCAAGTTCTTAACCATTTTTCTTAAAACTTCCTCGTTGCTCATATATTCTGTCTAGGCGTCTTGCTGTAGAAACATGACTCTGTTTCCCCAAGTTTCCTCTTCATCGATGAATATATTGTCCAGAATTAACTGACGGATTGATATCATATACTAGTTCAAGACTTTTTCTTGTTAATTTCAACTTTCTGCTGATCTGTTTTACCGTTACTGTTTTTGCGTTGACATTAGAAACGTGATAAGGCTGATTTCTGTTTTCCATCATTTTAATTGTGATAATCGCACAGGTAATAATCATAATTTTAACATAATTATTGTGGCGGCTGTGTTTCATGGAACACATTGTCAGCGAACAATAACAAGTAGCATTAAAATGCGATATGATTTAATCTTTGGCAAAGAAAGAAAACGCATAAATATCAACTGAATTGTGTTTTGTTTTTGTTTTTGCTTCTTTATTCCGTTTTATTTCTTCTGTTTTTGTATTTTATTCAACCTTATAAACTTAATTCAACTGCTGCCACTAAATCATGCATTTCAACTGAGGCATGATGGGATTTGTGGCTAAGACGATTTCATTTTACACATATTTTTCATGATTGTTTTATAACCTTCTTTCATCCTATTTCTCACGCTTCCACCGTCCTTCAGTCTTAAATCTTCTCTTTTATCCACCGCTCTTACCTTCTCTCTGTTCATAACACTTTCACTCACCCTTCGCTTAACCATTCCTCTTTTCTCTCTCTTTCATTCCACAGTCTTTCTTTCTATTGTTTCTCAACTTTTCAGACATTCCCAACTTTCGTTTGTTCATTCGTAGGTGCTAAATCAATTGAAAATGACACTTACTTAGTAGGAGTCATTTTTACGTGACGCCGTTGGCGTGACGTCAGAGTTCTAGTATAACACGTTCCCAGACAAAAGCTAATGCTCAGTCTAACATCTCTTCCACAACATTTCAGACTGACCACTTCTCGAAGAATGAAAAAAATGAGGAGCCTAAAATCGAAGTAGATAAATATTCAAAAAAGAAAGAAAGAAAAAATGAGTAAGAAAAGGAAAGAAAAAAAAGGGGGGAAATTGTTAGTTAGTGATTGCTGTAAGGGAGATAAGCGAAAAGCATTCAAATGACTCTACGCCGCGTAACATAGCCATTATTTCAAAATGACACTCACTGCTTGGCAGAAACCGGAAAATGGCGACAAACGAACAACTGATGAATGTCGCCTACATTTGTGCTATAATTCAGGAAACAGGTTTAAATACAGATGATTTATTACTAGACTTAATACGCAAAATTCCCTGTTGCACACACAGGCACACACATCCACACACACACACACACACACACACACACATAATAGACTTAATTGTTTTAGTCACATTTACTGACATGCAATTTATCGACAGGTAGATATAAAGATTTACATAGACACCAGTGACGAGGATAAGATATATATTGTGCCACACAGAATTGTATGGAGCTAGTGATATAAAAAATAGATATAATTATGTATTCCTTTTTACAAATTGATCACCTAATACAAGGCCTAAGAGCCAATCAATGTAGAGGATTACTGAATGAGGTTGTTTTATAAACGTAAGAAGAGGAGGTAATGGAAACATTCAGCTTTCATTGTCTGTCTATATTTCTGAGATGAGGTATTATGTACAGTATTTACATTAGTCGGACTATTGTCCTCATCTTTGTCGCCATATTTGTCACAACGTTTCGGCCAAGGACACATGGCACAGTGGATAAAAGCGTTGGTAAGATCCAGTGACAGAATTAAAGAAGGTGAGTTCAATACCTTGTTAAGGAAGCTATATTTTTCAGAGGAAAATTATCGGGAGATAACTGATAACTGACATCCATCAAACATGGCACGTGGAACTAGAACAGTCTACCCCAGTGATCGAAATAAAGGGTTCAGTTCGAAATTCAAACAACGGCCGAAACGTTGTGACAAATATGGCGACAAAGATGAGGACAATAGTCCGACTAATGTAAATACTTTCATTGGTCGAGCAGCAAGTAATACTATCGGTTGAAATTTATGAAATCATTCTCTTGAAACAATTTTTTCTGGTTTCTCTAGTCCAGTAGCTGTTATCGATCTTTTCTGTATTGTGATATCAATTTTAGCATTTACTGCTGTTGAAAGTCCTCTAATGATGTGGTGTCTGTTATTTGGTACAGTTCTTTGTTTGTGAATCTGTAGAGCCACTCCACATGGTTCGAAGAAGTGTGGTTTTCACCAAGACCCATAGGCATCTCTCGCTCAAAGCCATTTTTAATCATTGATCTTAGAAAGCGGTTTTATACAGCAGACAGTTTAGATATTTCTAAACAGATTTGGTGACATTCATAAAATCCATATGAAAGTCTCGATCTGATTATTTAAGAACGTGACTCGAGATTTCAGTTTAATATTTTGGTTTCTCATTTGCAATGTTGGGTGAAATTGCCTCTAGCGCAGCCTCTTCTATATTCAAATCGCCTATGCTAAATTTGTTACAACTGATCCATACAAAGAGTTATTTGTAGTGTTTAGTGTTTACTAATTCCATATCCTGAATTTTTACGATAAATTACGGCAGGTTGATTTTTCACGTTGTGAGAAGATCAACATTGCACTCAGTGTCAAAGCTGAAGTTTGATGTGCTAATTACTGACTTCAAAAAATCAGATTCATAGCTTTTAACAACTTTTGAACATTTAGTATTAAAGATTCTCTAAAAATGTACAGAAATGCTAATTTCCGCTGGATTTTGCTTACAAACTGACTTCAAAATTTTATTATTTCAAAAATAAATCCAAATAAAGTTGATAACTTTTGTATTGGATACATTGAATGAAAAATATATTCAAACCAGAATTCTAATTACGAATCACCACAAGCAAAATATGTAAATTTTTACTGTATTCGAAAAGTAAAAACAATTTTAAAAAATTGTAAACGATTACAAAAAAGGCTACTCAATGAATAAGATTTGTTAGATTATTTGTTAGATCATCATACTTATTATAAAACCCAGGTTGTGTGTGTGTGTCTGTTCGTTTATATATTGGATCGGATTTCCTACTTTTTTCAACCGATTTCAACAAAACTTCACAGGACTACGTAAAATTACCTTGCGGTGGGTCTGACAGCACCAAAAATTGGAAAAACACAATTGTTCTGCACGAAATCAATTTGAAAACACGATTAAGAGGCATCGCTGTTGCCAGAATGAAAGGGGGACAACTCATATCGAGTTATACTTATTATAAAACCCAGGTTGTTTGTTTGTGTGTGTTCGCGTTTATATATGGATCGGATTTCACATTTTCAACCGATTTCAACAAAACTTCACTTTTTTTTGGCAGGTAGTGTTTATTTTTTCTTGCACACTAATTTTTTTTTTTATTTTACATTCAGAATGCTTTAAAAAATCCATTTACAAGACAATTGTTTATAATAAAATTCTATGCAATCGGTAGACTCATAACGACTGAAAACAATGTTTTTGTTTGAGTTTTAGTTTTCACCAATTCGTAAAAAAAAAAAAAACTAATTAAGACATGCGTGTCCGTCAACCTTAAACAATAATCTTTGTCAATTTTATTTTTCAGTCTTTATGATGGCCGATACTTGATCTATCTTTTACTGTTACATCCCCGGGCAACGCCGGGCTCTACTGCTAGTAATTAATAAAAAACAAACATAGATTTAAGTGTATATAACACCATAATACTGCTGGGAACAAATTACAAAACAAAATATTTTAAATTTGCATTTTTCATTGAAAATTACACTAAAAACATACTGCACTGTACAAAATATTACATCGTAATATAGCTAAATTTTTCAGTGTAATTTCCCAATGAAGTAAATGAATGTCTTATTTGATCGTAAAATTATTTATTAATAATGCGCTTGTGCCATACATCTTGTCCATATACAATTTGTAAAGTTTCAGTAAATTATAAATTTTATGAGTACTATAAGGCTTTCACTGATCACCGGAATGAAATTCCAACGTTACAATGTTGAAGCTAAACTTAATATTTAAACACATTTCCTAAAAAAATGGTAATGATTTAGAAAAATACATTTCTTGTCCTTATTTAGCATTTTAGACTCCAACTTTTGAATTGAGTGCAATAACATGGTTCCAAAGTCGACCTGCACTAATGTGCCATCACTGCTTTCATTCCAATTCCAGATATTGATGTTTTGGAAAGGTTTATTTTGAGTCTTATTTCTTAGAAAACGCATTAGAAGATGTTGACCATTCAATTTCGTTCTTATGCCAACTATGAATTCCAGAAATACAGTTTATGAGGATATGCGGGATAGATATTTGTTGGCATAGACTTGGGGAGGGTAAGATTGTGGCGACCAGAAAAGCATTTTTATTGGAGTCTGTTACACAAAGTAATGTTTTAATAATGTTATACGAAGGACAAGGGAATGATTCCTTTAAGTGAATGCGGCATTCCGGTCTTTACGATGAGATTTAGACACGGGGAAACTAAAGAATCTATCGTGTCAGAAAAGTAAGATAGATGAAAGTAGACAACCAATAATGGCACTACTTTGATCCAATATTGATATTTACTAAGGTTTCGTAAGGGAGGAATTAAAGGCAGAACATTTGATTTATACTAGTTTTCTAAATGGCAAAAGGATTACTTGACTTGAAAGTAAATATTTGAAATGGTAGTTTGTACCAAGGCATGAACACCGATCTCGAGCACCACTGGTTAATCTATAAGATACATAAAAATACCAGCCACGAGGCAATCTCTCTTACAGTAATATTCACAGTATACCTACATACATAAGATTATTTAATGCGTATATACACACACGCGCACACACACACAGCACACACGCGCACACACACACACACACACACACACACATATATATATATATATATATATATATATATATATGAATATAAGATATCATCCGCTTGAGTGCTGGTGTTAATCAAATAGTACAAGATGTGATATAATAGAACTATATATATATATATATATATATATATATATATATATAGTTGTATATTTAGGCAGCAATCCTTCGTTTATGCATATTTCATTAAAAACGACAGCCAAGATACTACGTTTATCCTTTGTATTTAATTTTTCTTGTGTTCGAAAAGAGCTTTCTTTTCTAGATAAAGAGTGTGTAAAAACTGTCCAAATGTTTTATAGTTTCGAGCGCTTTCGGATATGCCTTTAGCCATTATCAAGGATGAATCAATTTTTCACTTTAACTGAATGTGTGCATTGTGTGTATGTTTTAGAGTGTTATAGAGATGTTTTAATTTTCGATACGGTTAGTATCAGGCCTTGTTCGTAGTTAATATTATTAAGAGTTGGCTTTTTTCTTTTACTATTAAAGCTTCCACTATTTTTAATCTTTTTTTACAAACATGCATATATATATGTGTGTGTGTGTGTGCGCGCGCGCGTGTGTGTGTGTCTGTGTGTGTGTATATATGTCAGTCACATAACTGACTGATTATTATTATTAGTAGCAGTAGTAGTAGTAGTAATAGTAGTTATTGTAAAACTGTGCTATTCATCACCGCCATCATTATCTATGACAATGATTACGTATAAAATGATTATGCATACAATGACTATCCATGGTAATAATTATGTATGACAAAATAATGGGAGTAATCTTCTACAGGGTCGACCTTAAACCAAGTGGACTTTTCGCTTCCAACTGGGTTCCGCATTTAAGACTTTCTTCTTGCTGAGTAAATTTACCCTTTTTCTTCATCTATGCGCCATGTATTCTCAAGGCTGTCATGGCTCTCTACAACTTCCTTTAACCTCAAATAATAATTACTCTTTCAACAATCTGTTAGATTTATTTTGCTAGCGCTACTGGCCGAATTGTTAATTTTTAATCAAATTTTTAAAAGTTCTGATTAAATTCGAAGACAGTATTCTTGACATTAATTAAAACAAAATTAAATCAAGAAAATTTACACGAGGAGAGTGTTCGAATAAAGAATAAGAACTTCAATGCGTAGAAGTCTGCAACAAAAAATATTAATAAGAATTGATGTTTAGTGTGACAAAGTAATTTTTCGCATGGGAAAATATTTTAGCAAAGGGAGAGAACTATTTCCTGAGCGACTCGCAAAATATCATCAGATTTCACAATATATATATATATATATATATATATATATATATATATATATATATATATAAATATATATATATATATATATATATATATATATATATATATATATATATATATATATATATATATATATAAATATATATATATATATATATATATATATATATATATAAATATATATATATATATATATATTTCTTAATATACCGTGACGATATTGTGTTCTGTCAAAATCGCATGCATATGTGTATGCGTGTGTGTGTGTGTGTGGAAGGGGGGGGTGTAAAAGAGGCAGAAAGAGAAGCAAAAGAGGGGATTAGAAAGAGCTTCTGCATAACACACACACACACACACACATATACAGAAACTAATAAAAAGATTTTTTGATTTTTGATAAGTTTGCATTAGTGGGGAACAAAGTCAAATGAGGAAAATAGATGGTAGGAAGTCAATTCCCTATAATCAATCCTTGAAAACTCAGCATAAACTTAATCAAGCCGAGAAATTTTTTCTATAAATAATGAAAGTAATAATGCTTTAAAAATATATTTCCTCCACTGTATAAGGAGGGTAAATGTTGTCTGAACTTTGTTTCATCTTTAGTATTTTTGCGTAAATTAAATTTAGAGCATTATATGCATATGCTTTTATACAAAAACAATAAGTCTAGAGCCATGTGTGTGTATGCGTGTGTGCGCGCGCGTGCGTGGTAATTAATAAAATTAAATGTTATCTTGTCTCTACTCATAGATTCGAGGAAATTTCTTCCTCACATCAGAAACCTTGATTGTAAAATTGAATTTCTAGAAGTGATAATTTACTTAAAAGTCATAAATTAATTTACTTTAAAAAAAGTCAAGTTATGACTGCCAATTATTTGAATTTGTTCTTTCTTAAAAGACGCTGATGAATCTATTAATGAAAAGAAATAAACATCATTTAAGTAAAATATGATATTTGTAAATACATTCAGTTTTAAAATCAAGTCTTTTGATGTGTGGATGTCATCTCCGCGTGATTAGAGTTGAGACAACAAAACATTTAATTGTATTTGTTACTGGTCAGTTTCCTGATATTGTGATTGCCAGTTGCAAAGATTATGCTTTCAAAAAGACAACAGTTATCATCCAGAAATATTCGGGCCGCTCGTTTTATTTTGTCAAATCAAAATTTTATATATATATATATATATATATATATATATATATATATATATATATATATTGATGGTGAAAATGATAGAATTGTATATAGTGAAATTGGATAGACGGAATCCTTTGGGACCGTCGATAGCTGTGCTAGCACGAAGTCACAAGTCATCGTGACCGAGGGATTGAGCGTGCTGGCCTGGTTCAAATTGTTGATCACATTACATAATACGCTCTTTCCCAGAAACTGTTACTAAGATCTGCTCAGCATACTTGAGGTATAAACCACTATAATTGAGGTTAGGCTCTGTGGGTGTTGAATAAACACAAATGCGCCTGAGCAAGCGTCTGCTAATAGGGATTGTCTAGTCGCCCTAGTAGACGGTTATCCTCGAATACGAGTGGCCAGCTATGCAGATAGTGTTTGTTAATTTTTGTTTCTCATTATTTATTATTGATTACTTTACTATTGTTGCTGATTATTATTATTATTATTATTATTATTATTGTTAATATTCTTATTAAAAAACACGACACATATACATTCCATGAAGATTGTATTTAAGCATGAAACTGACTGTCGACGCTAGGTATCGTTATCAGGGCTGTGTCGACTTTTATATTTACACACACTCTATCCCTGATATTGAACAATTTCAGCCATAAATATAGGATTCCTTTCAACTATAATTTCATCACATTATATATTATATATATATATATATATATATATATATATATATATATATATATATATATATATGCAAAGTGCAATAGGTAAATGTTCGCCATTTTATATTTTTATTTCTTGAATACGTGATGTTTGTTTTTGTCCACTGCACATTATAAAGAGTCAGTTGGCCAGCGTCTGTGAGAAAAAGAGCACCATGACGCAATTCACTCCGCCAGAAATTTGGAAACGGCATGCTGTACAGCTTGGCATTCGCACCGGAAGGTCCAATACGAGCATATCAGTGTATTTGGATCTGAGGACAGTGCAAAAGATTAGGAGAGAGTTGGATAATATATCACTAGTTATGGCGACGTTATACCAGCATTCCTCTTCCGAAAGTGCCTCAGACTCAACGCGAATGCTTACATCAAGTGCCTTGAGGAGGCAGTGCTGTCCTACATCAAGACGGTGGCTACTACAAGAGCCTATGTCTAGAAACAGGACTCAAGATAATTTTGTATAGTAATTTTGGTAGATATATCAGTTAAATAAGATATCAGTGTTATTTTAATTTGTGCGTAATTTCGACGACAATTTATCCATAGCAGCCTTTGTGTGTGTGCGTGTCAGTGTGTGTGTGTGTGTGTGTGTGTGTGTGTGTGTGTGTGTGTCATTGTGTATACATTATTAATTTGAATGATTTAGGCTTGTAGTACTGTAAATGAAATCTGGATTAAGTAAGTTTAATTAGAATTTTAAAAAAATACGGAAACATTCAAAAGCAATAAATAAATAAATATAACATAAAACATTTAAGATGACGTCCAGAAATGAAGAGAATTCCGGGTAATATCGACGCATTTCTCACTACAACTTTTCATGCATGTCGACAGTCCTTAACTTTTGCCCGAACGCGCATGCGCCCGACCAGTCCCTCGACTCACAAAAAAAGTCTGCCAATATCCTAAAAATGACGTCCTTTTAAACCCACCTTTCTCCTCTTATTGTGAATAGGGAAGGAAGGTTTTTATAGTTCCGTCTCGACAGAGGCAATTAGGTATTTTGCGATACGATTTTTAAGGGGTGGGGGAAGATGTCGTTCGTTTCGTAGCAGAAAAATAGTTGTGACTGAAGAAACTGAAATGTTTTATGTGTATATTGCTGCAAATATTTTCCTTGTTTCTAACGCGGGGTTCATGACCAGGATCTTAATTAACTTCTAAGTCAAATAATATATATATATATATATATGTGTGTGTGTGTGTGTGTGTGTGTGTGTGTGTGTGTGTGTTGGAATCAAATACAGAACAAATATGGATCGGAATCCAACAGAATGATATGATAAAGAACAAATAAGAAACGTTTATTGATCTAACATGTTTCGGCTTTATTAAAGCTTCATTAGAGAATGAAATATGGAGAAAAAAAGAAGAAATAAATTCTGTTACTTTTATTAAAAAAGAAGAAATAAATTCTGTTTTTTATTGTTAATTACTTTAATTTTTGTTTTGTTTGATTTTCATTGGCTAATCTGGCTTCGCGTGCATTTGACTTGCTAAATAACGTTAGTATAATTTATAGCGTTCCAAATTAAAGGAGAGACGACGTGTCCTTTCAAAGCTCCTCATAACAGACGAATTCCAAACCTTACTGAAAAAACGTAAATATGGATTTATGTAAGCAAGTAAATAATAATTCTAGTTTGTCAATGAGGGATTCAGATGATAATGTATATTCGTAAGTGTGTATGTGTGTGCATGCTCGCGAGCGCGTGCGTGTGTGTGTGTGTGTGTGTGTGCGTGTATTAGTAGACGTTATGTCTGGTGGTTGTCCGCATGTTGATTCAAATGCACGTGAAGTCTAATTAACCAATGAAAATAAAACAACACAAAAAGTAAAAATAACAGAATTTACTCCTTCTTTTTCCCCCTGTTGTGTCGTAAATAGGAAGTTTGACGCACATATAGAAAATAAGAAGTAGTTTATTCAGGAGAATGATGTGCTACACGGTTGAGAATACAGACTAATGTAATAAACAGTTAATCGTTAACTACTCTCTCTCTTTTTCTCTCTCTCTCAGTAAGAGAGAGTGCGCTTTAAATAGGCTTAGACCAGTCCATCTTGTGGGGGTGTTCAACTACTCCACAACATCTCCATATCTCATTCTCTGATGAAGCTTTAATAAAAGTGAAACATGCTAGAAGGATAAATATTCTATATTTGTTCTTTATACTAGTGTGGCTGGAATTCTTCTGTATTGTATAGACTGACCAATGGCTAATCAGTTTTGTTTAAAGTATAGTATAAATGTTGCATGTGTGTATCTTTGTGTCTGCTGTATATATAGACAGTAATCCTTCTTGAATACATAAATGACAGACAAGGTATTTTATTACGTTTTAATTGTAGTGATTTATTAAGTGTAGTTCAAATATGGTGGAAGCCCGAAGCGATGTAGCATCCAGGGAAGATTGAACTCACCACTCAGTCGTAATTGATCTAGTGACACAAATTTGCCAGCCATTACATGAAAAGGAATAACCCATTACATATGTTCCTTGTCACGCTTGAAATCAATAAACCTTTGGACAATTTTTGCACTCATTAAATACAGAAAAGAAAACACTTTAATGCATACCAGAAAATTATCAGCCAGTTATTTGCCATGCGTAACACACGCTTAGGCGATCATGTACCTTTCAATACATGACTGACGAGGCAGATTTTCTCCTGCAGTAGTTTGCCATTTCTTTCTGCGATAATCCAGTTACCATCCAAGGCTATAGAACCCGGTCTGTCCTGATATTTACCCATAGCTGGGGGGAGAAGAAGAGGGTATTAGCACTTTAATGAATGTAATGGATTAGACTGTAATTCGAACTCGGCTCTCCGATTCCTCAGTCCAAGCCGCTATTCATTTCTCCACCGTGCCTCCAGAAAAACATAATAAAACCAAATACCTTGTCATTCTTCTTTAATATATATATATATATATATATATATATATATATATATATATATATGTGTGCCTCGTCAGTCATGTATCATCCGATATATGACTAACGAGGCAATTTTTTCCACAGTATGTTGCCATTTCTTTCTGTGTAGACCAGTTGCCATCCAAGGCTATAGAACCCAGTCTGTCCTACTATTTGCCCATAGCTGAGGGAGAAGAAGAGGATTCGTACCTTTCCCAAGGCTATTAGCACATAAGTGAATGTAATGGATTCGACTGGAATTCGAACGATGTGATGTGTGTGATTAATCAATATATAATGTGTAATAGTGACTTGTGCGATTTAATGTACACACGCGCACGCATTTATACACACTTTGTGTCTCAAATAAGACATTGGAATAATACATTCCTTTCGCCTTAAATCCGCACAACACTCATCCTGGTCTGAGCAATAGAACGATAAAGCTGGTGACAAGGGAAAATAAAAACATAATGTTTTTAAAACACACACACACACACATATATATTCTTAAAAAAATATATATATATATATATATATATATATATATATATATATATATATATATCCAAGTATATAATTGGTGTATACGGAATGAATTCAATAACCAAAAAATTACTATTCTTAAAAAGTGCTCAATACAGAGTAGAGCAGATATAATTATTTATTTAAAAAATTATAACATAAATATGTTATAAAATCACTACAAAAATAGTCATTTTGTTTCAACACCTTCGGTGTCCTATCAAGTGATGATGTTGAATGTAAAATAAATGGTTTTAATAGTTTCAAATTAATTAACGATCCTTTGCAAGGGGAAAACGTTGTTACAAAAGCTGGAATGGCCAATCAAAATACAAGTATACGAAAATTCAAAAAGCTTGATAACGAAGTCATGTTAGCTATTCAGATCTTTAAAATAGGGGTAATATTAAAAGAATTTATTCTAACCAATAATTATTAAATTAAATTATATATATATATATATATATATATATATATATATATATATATATATATATATATATATATGAGTTCTGGTGTGCTCTATTTAGAAAGTTTTTATTACTGCTACTTTGTACCTAAGTGGGCATTCCTTTTGAAATTAAGGTGACACAGTTTTTGCTGGTGGGTATTTTTTGTATAATGATGTAATGAAAGTGTTATTGTTGTTTCAACGAGGACATCTAAGAATGGTAGTTTGTTTTTTTGGCTAAGTTCATATGTAAAGTTAAGGACGAGTTTTTTCTCAAATGTGGTCTTAATTTCTTTAATGTTATCAATAAAATAAAAGATAACGTCTACATAGCGAACATAGATTTTTCGGTTTGTGGACCTGTGTAAATATAGTATTTTCTACGTGAGACATATAATAGTTGGAAAAGCATGGACCGAGTGGATTTCCCTTACTAACACCATTATTTTGGGTATAACCCAAACTAATGGTGTTACACAGGTCCACAAACCAATATATATATATATATCAGATTTTATTGAACTTTCCGGAAATTATTTAGTAATAAATAGAAATAATTTTTAAGAAACGTGTGATCACCGAAGTTAAGTAACGTCGAACATGGTCAGTATCCAGATGGAGGACCGTTTGGGAATACAAAGGGCTGTATTAATATACAAACGTACACACAAATGTACGTACACACACAATTGGAATGCAACTGAAACAGATATCCGTGGATTAACTTCCCTTTCTGTCTGTCAACAGTCTCTGGGTAACAGAAATATAAGCTGTCCCTTAGAAGGCATTTTTATGACCCGTTCTCTATTTAAAATGAATATATTTTATAATAAAAGTAATATGGACAAACAATTTAGATTTGAAATATGATTATCTTGCTGTTAGTTAAGCAACAAATATTGACCTACTACTACTACTAGTAATAATACTAGTAATACTACTACTACTATTAATAATAATAATAACAATGAATATTTATCTTAAATTATTGCTACCTGTTTCTGAATATTAATGAAAAAATACTAAATCGATATCTCATTAACATAAATTCTTTGTGTAAGATTACGGTTGAAAATATCTGTCAGTATATTTTTAACCGTTTCCTTCGAGATTGTCTGTTGGCACAGAGGCAACTGCTTGAAAAAGTTAGCAGTCCGTACTATATTGAAAAAGTTAGCAGTCCGTACTATATTGAAAAAGTTAGCAGTCCGTACTATATTTGGTTCGTTTTCGCTGTTCCAATTCAGTAAACATTTGTCATCAAACAAAATGAAGACACCACAAAGATTTTAAGATTCCAATACAAAAAATACTTTCTGAGATAAATTAATTATGACGCACAATATTTTAAAAATATATACACGATTAGCGTCGTTCTCCTTTTTATGTATTTTTACTTTTGGATAAATCTAAAAAGAGTCAATGAAGAAATTAGATTTTATGGTGATACGAAAATAAATAATATCTGGACAGCATGGGAGACTTCAGACTCCTCCATTTTGTTGTAACCGTAAAGATGACGAAATTTGTCATCTTGGTTTCAATCTAGAACAATCTTATTGAGCTGAGCTTTATTATTTGTCTACAGTCATTACTTCCAGTTTATTTTTAAAATAAATCATAAAACTTTATTTACTGAAATATTATTTTCATAACACAAATAAAATGTCTAGAGGTGAGATTGCAGAAAACAATTTCAAGCGAAAAATTAAAAAAAAATGTGTATTTAAAAATGTGTATTTTTAAACTAAAATTTTTTGCAGTCGGATAATAAAAATCTAAAAATATTCATTTTGTCAAATCAAATAAAAAAAATATGGAAACAGCAGTCTTCAAAATCAACATCTGACTTAGACCC
>CAHIKZ030003604.1:2017500-2025000 GCA_903632075.3 Acanthosepion pharaonis | reverse complement strand
CCGGAGAATATATATTGTTATCCACAAACAATCTCACAGCTCTTAATTGTGGCTAGACGTCCGATTCAAGCCGGGATTTGCTATCAGTCAGAGATTCTACCACTTGAATTTACTTGAGGAATTTGTGAGAATGGATGTCAAAACAAGGCCAGAGAGGACTAGTGAAACGTCATGAGTAATTTAGAGCAACAAAAGACAGGAGGTTGAGAAGAGCCTTTAGAGCCCACGTCGTGAAAGGATATGGTGCATAAGAGAAAAAAATAACCAACCGATGATAGTAAGATCTTCAGAACACACACACACACACACACACATATATATATATATATATATATATATATATATATATATATATATATATACACTAGTAGTAAGAGTTCGGCGTTGCCCGGGGATGTAACAGTAAGTGATAGATCAAGTATCGACCATCATAAAGACTGAAAATAAAATTGACAAAGATTATTGTTTAAGTTTGACGGACACATGTCTTAATTAGTTTTTTTTTACGAATTGTTTCAAACTTAAACTCAAACAAAAACATTGTTTTCAATCGTTATGGAGTCTACCGATTGCATAGAATTTTATTATAAACAATTGTCTTGTAAATGGAATTTTAAAGCATTCTGAATGTAAAAAAAAAGAAAAAAAAATGCAAGGCAATAAGAAACACTACCTGCCAAAAAAAAAAGTGAAGTTTTTTGAAATCAAAGGAAAAATGTAGAAATCCGATCCATATATAAACGTGCAGACAAAAACACACAAAACAACCTGGGTTTTTATAATAAGTATAACTCGATATGAGTTGTCCCCCCTTTCATTCTCGCGATGTCTCTTAATCGTGTTTTCAAATTGATTTCGTGTTTTTCCAATTTTGGGCGCTAATTTTACGTAGTCCTGTGAAGTTTTGTTGAAATCGGTTGCAAAATGTAGGAAATCCGATCCAATATATAAACGTACAGACACAAACACACACACACAACCTGGGTTTTATAATAAGTATGATTAAGTAAATTGCTCATACCCACTGAAGAGTGAACGTACAGTTCCGTCTACGAAACTCTGAAGTCGGGTTGCTGAAGGTAACATCAATCAGCTAAGTGATAAACTTTTACTCATATTATCCTGTATATATATATATATATATATATATATATATATATATATATATATATTGCTGTTATATTCTGATATATATATATATATATATATATATATATATATATATATATATCAGAATATAACAGCGATGTATCGAGTGAGTTTCGGACTGTCAGGTTTTATTATGGAAAGTGCACCATAAATTTTTATTCAGGAGTAAATGTGGACATGATGAGATAAAGTGGAAATTATATTAAAGACATGTTTCGTCAGACCGTCTGTTATCTTTGGCTTCCTCAGGTTAGAATGAAAGAAAGACAAAAACAGTATATGAAGGAAAATGCGTGGGGATTTCTGAGTATAAGTAATAATGATAAAGCAAATGAAAAATTATAAAATTAGATATCTTATCATCTCCAGTACCCAGACTCAGGAGATTGTCTCCTCGCCTGTTAATCTCTTTGTTTTATTTTATCAGAGGCATTAGGTGTCGTTGGATTTTACATCAATCTACCGAAACTAGAGAGTTTTTTTTATTATATATATGCCTAAATATGTGTATATACATCCACACCCTCCCAGGCATGTACATATATATTATAACCTTTTTTGTATAATTATACATGCATGTACATATATGCATGTCCACTCATATATATCTATATATATACATGTCAATTTGTTTTCCGTTCCCGCATTCCGCTGTTTTACTGATAGACAAAAAAGTTTTCTCTTGCATTAAAATCTGGAGATTTTTTTTTCTTGCATGAGTATAATTTTTAGCGTAAAGCTTCTTGTTATCAACGAAAATATCTCATCCAAAATCTTTAAATAATTCTTTGCATTTAGCTTGGAACTATACCATCATGAAATTCGAAAGAACTTTACCCCCTACAATACTCAAATAAAACTTTATTCTCCCCTCACTGTGTTGTTTTCTGAGTCGTGCTGGATAACTTTTTCCATGAAAGACTCAATCTCTAGCCTAGACATCAGGTTCACCTAATGTAGCTCTAAATTCATCAGTAAAATCTACTTTTGTGAAATCAGTTGCCATATACTTCTTCGCTAAACTTACATATTTCTATTTGTAATTCTTATTTAAAAGGGATATTTTGGTTGCTTTAATGTCTTTCGCTAAATTCTTGTAATATTCTCTGTTCACCAGTTTCTTAAAACTTTTTCTTGCTGGTTAATGCATTTTTCGTGATTATAATTTAATTTTCTCCAATCTGTTTTTATAACTTTCTTACAAGCAGTTTTTTTTTTCTCATTTTTTACTAATATTTTTTTCTTTTTTTTTCTACTTATATTTTGAGATATCTTCAACTTCTTTGTAATTACTAACTCTGTCTTCGCATCAATCAATAATTTTACAATGTCTTCTTTTTGGGGTTAATATATTTCTTCCAACCCGTGTAAATATTTGTACACCGGAAATTACTATGCATACACACACACACACACACACACACACACACACACACACACACACACACACACACACATATATATATATATATATATTATATTTTAGTTGGATAGATGTGATTTGTGACTCTGGCTCACGCTTTGTGATCGTCAGACAAACCAAATATGTTAGCTCTATCTCTGATATTGAGCGCTTTCTAATGTATTACCATATAATATATAAATAATTATACATATATATTTATTTATATTTATATACACTTTCACACACACACACACACACACACACACACACACACACACACACACACACACACACACACATATATATATATATATATATTTAAATATATATTGTTGAATATAACAGACTGCTAATGTCTATTATCTTTGATCATGAGCCGTTCTAATCTTCGTATAGTGGTTTCAGTTTCGGGAGAAAATAAAGACAAGAACTATTCAACATTTAGATATTTTTATGATGCTGTCCCTCGATCTAAGATTTCGGCTCACATATGTTAACATAACAGGATATCATCGCTGATGGTGAACATCTCTGTTGTGATATCCATATAACCACTCTGATGACGGTTCATGTGAGCCGAAAGCTTAGATCGAGGGACAGCATAATAAAAAGTATCCAAATGTTAGACAGTTTTTGTTTTATTTTCTACCAAAATTAAAGCTACTATATCACGATCAACCATAATAGACATTCACTATCTGCTATATTTAACAATGATCTGTTGCCTCAATATATATATATATATTTTTTTTTGTGATGTCAACGAACACTCTTTGCCACTTTTTTTGATGCTAACGAATACTCGTTGACACTTTCGTAATGTTCGTTGTAGTAGAGACTTTGTAATCGCAGATACAACTATAGTAACGCCGTTAAACAATACTGGTTTCAGACGCCTTCGAATATCACTCGCTCTAACAATAAAGATTTTCTAAGCGTAGCTTAGACGTGGCACAAGGCCGAAAGCATGGGGCATCAAGTGAGGATCGAACTCACTTTTCAGTAGTAACTGACCTAGCAAGACAAGCTTGCTAACCATTACACCACGCCGAGGTGCCCAACTAACCGTACTTGCTCAATAATACTTGCTCGAAAAGTAACCATCATATAGTAATCCGTATAGAGTAATAGTATAGTGAATAACAGAGAATTGCGGTCTGTATAGTAATAGGGGATAAAATAGAAATATCTATCATTTAGACGTCGTGCTACCTCTCATTTATGCGTCATGGTCACGTGGGCCACTTAATTCAATAATGGGGTCGTCTGTGTTTCCTCACTGGTGATCTATGTTCAAACTCAAGCGCCGGCAGCGACACTTTATTCCTATATAACAATAATTAACGAATCAATCGCATGCCACCAAATAATTTATCGTAATTATTTCGAATAAAGATATAATCTGTAAAGTTACGTAGTATATTAATTAAAACGAGTGCATGTATAAACTATATTTTGGTTATTAAGAATTTTCGAGCAAAGCGCCGAGTTGCTTAATTTAAGCTGACACAGTGTACAGTGTAAAACACAACATGCTTTTTTTTAAGTTGAATATGCATATATAGACAGAAAAAATAAGAAATTTAATAACGTTATCATCATATTTCTTATAACTAATTTTTCTCTTATAACTAATTTTTAATGTTTCTTTTCCCATAAGAACTATCAGCCAATGCAGAACTTTAGTGCATATTAAATATTAGCTTAAAAGCCTCCCAATCGAGCGGCATATAAATTAGCTCCTGTGGAGGGCTCTTTTCGATTAAGTCTTCGGCATGTTCAGGAGCTTCAGAGTCTCTAAGTCTTTGCATATTCTCAACACTGGAAGCCCACCTAGCTGCCGTTTGATCTGGATTTTCATTTGCACGGGACTTTCTTTTCCTAGCTGCAGCCTTGACTCTTTTTATTGCAATCTGGTCCTCTGTTGGACGAGATTTCATTTTGCGAGGGATATTGCTGCCGTATGCGATAGGCAATAATAAACTACAGAAGAACTCAAAATTGATCGCTGCATTTAAGTATTGCTTTAATATTTAAGCTTACCTTTTAAAAGTTCAACGAAAACTCGTCTTTCACTACTTAATTTAAAAAAAAAAACAATTTGATGTACATTGGCGCTTAATTTCCGTACGAACAATTACTTTTATTTCATGGGTGATTTTCTCTGGATTTCGCAATTAATTTAAATTATTCCCAACTTTATAAAAAATTTTATCGTACAAGAAAATTCTTCGCAAAAATCACGTAAGATTTCAGGATTGCGGGTTCGGATCCGGCACGAAATGTTTTTAATTTGCTCACGGAGTCAGCCTGATTCCAAAATGGTATGATATGTTGGGCTACAGCCTTTAGAAGTAAACTTGAAAAAGTGTGAACACTGACATTAATGATATAAAACGGCGAATTCACTTCGCTAATTAAATTTTTGAAAATGCATTAACCCACTAACCAATCGGTAAATGTTATGATCCTTGTTTTATAAAATTATAAACTGTATTAAGTCTTCCTTAAATATGCAAGTACTTTCGACGAATGCTCCGGTCATCATCAGGCGTGGAAACTATTTTCTTTTTGGTAAAATTCAGTTATCGTCCGAGACGACAAATATAATGCAAATCGAAATATATTTTTTGAAGTGTGTTATTTATAACAGATACAAAAGAAAAAAAAAGTTTCCATTTCTGACGATCGCAAAGCGCATAAAACCCAGGGTCATAAACTCACATCAACGCAATTAAATATGTTAGCTTCATCATTGATATTGAGCGCTTTCCAATAAGTACCACGCATATATAGTATACAAATAATATATATAAAAATTGCATATATATATATATATATATATATATATTATACATTCACACACACACACACACACACACACACACACACATATGTGAGTGTGTGTGTGTCTCTGTTTGGGTGTTTGTGGGTGCGCGCGTGCGTGTGCGGGTGTGGTCAACAATATCAACAAATCTTTAATCAGATACTGACCCTGTGGCCAAACATGGTTTCAGGGCCGAAATATTATTATCCCTAACCTTGTGCATCTCACCAGTAATTTATATCATAGTTTGTTCCATTAGATCGGCGCAGACACAGCCTCTCCTCAGTTGGGGTCCCATATATTTCTATTATTCCAGTTTATTCTGTTTATTTGTGGTGGTAATACTTGGAGTTGTCTTAGGTCAATAAGGCAATAAAATTTTGGCAACCAACTTCGACAGAAAGTTGGTGTTTTACCTATTTTTCGTTTATTGCTTTCTCAGATCTACGTGCATTTTCCAACTTACGTCGCTGTGTTCAGCCTATATTTCTGTCATTAGCGACATTAATTGACTGAAAAAACATTTTTATACACCGACCAGATCTCAAAATCCCGATGGCGGGAGTTTAATCTGGCAAATCTAGTACGACCCTCCACACCATAAAACCATCAAACGACGATAAATCGAACGTTTAGCAAAAGTACCCCATGGAATGTTTCCGTTATTTAAGGAAATTTTCTTTCACTTAGGTTGAAGATATTTTATCCGCAATGAGACAAAAATTTGGCAATGATCTCTGGCATTGAGTTCTGTCGCCACTTGTACCCTTTCTGAGTTTATTCACAACCAAAGACATTGTCTATATATATATATATATATATATATATATATATATATATATATATATACTGTACATCGCTGATACACACTGAAGAGTGGACGTACAGTTCTGTCTACGAAACTCTGGAGTCGGGATGTTGAAGGTAACATTAATCAGTGATAAACTTTTACTCGTATTAATCTTATATAATCGAAAACATGTCAAAATTGCTACACAATTGCACTAGTGTTTCGATGCGTATTAAATGCATCATATCAGGCGATTGTAAATTACTGGCGAGTGAGAGATTTATTTAGATTTAAAAGCAAAATACAACCTCTTTTACGAAAGGAAAAGAAGTGGAGATGGTTATAAGGTTTGTGGGTTTTAATTACCAGCCAATCGAATATGACCTACGTTAAATTTAAACTAAGCGAAAAAACAAAAATTAAGAAATTATTTTCCATAAATGGGTCATGACCCGTAGATTGGCAGTCAATGGCAGCACAGACGTTAAATAGGATGGGGGTATTAATGGATACATTTTTTACACACTAGACAGAATCAATTCCAGGGAAAAAAATGAGATGGAGCGGTAATTTAACAAAATGTTAAGCAAGTTGTATGCTTTGTAAGTTTTCTACATAATTTGTTTGATAGTTGATAAATAAATAGCTTCTTTAAGTAACCAGTAAGTAATTTAAGCGTATAGAATTACTTGGTAAAATAATATGCAACTGTTGACAAGAGATTCGTTATATAAGATATTAATAACAATGCAAAATCCATATATGGTGCAACACAGTTCAACTAAAATCTAAGAAAAAGCATTATCAAATTCCAAATCTAATTGAATTGTAAGGTAAAAGGTAGACTGTTTACAATTTACCGTTAACTCGGATGTTTGGTTTAATAAAGCATTCTTATCAAAGAAACTGATAATTTCGAGTTCTTCATGTAAATACAGACAAAAGAGTTCATATAAGGATCTACATGTCCTTGCTGTTTTTAAAATTTTCCGTTTCACCATAGGGGTTTTATTATCAACTTTCAAACTCCAAAAATATTCACAAAGTGATGTATTATTTCTGTAAGTATTATTAGTAAAGTACGACGCGTGTTCATAACACCTAATCTTGAAAGAATTTTTTAGTACTACCAATATAGAACTTTTCAACCGTCGGATTCTCTATTGTAGAGGTAGTACAAAAATAAACAAGAGATGTAGCTAAACATTTGTTTGGCAATGGGCATTAGTCAGTATTCCTACAATTACACTAACCAGTATCATTACCGATATTTTTCTTGGAACTTCTATTATGATTCCTATTATTAAATAATATTGCTCTGCTTTATTA
>CAHIKZ030003604.1:1962500-2012500 GCA_903632075.3 Acanthosepion pharaonis | reverse complement strand
AGTAGTCAACTACTAGAAATGGGTCAAGTGAATTCCACAATGAATCTCCAACTGCAGGATAACTATTAACCGCCTCACGTGGTCAGATGTGGCACAAGGCCGAATTTAATGTGGAGTATCTGAGCCCGTAAACTCGGTCAAAATTTCTCCGTAGACCCCGTAAAAAACAAGGTTGGGTAGCTGTTTCCCAAAACGAGACTGCCCTTCGACATAGCCTCGTCTGGGGATCCTCGCTGCCCAGCTGGAGACGAATCTCCAACAAAAGGTTATTTACCTTACCTCCCCGCGAGGCAGGGTGTGTCATAAGGCCGTTTTTTAATGCGGGGCAAAACCGAGCCTGTACGCTCGTGTAAAAATTCCCCGTAACCCCGTACACACGGGGTCGGGTAGCTGTCTAACACCCTTTTGGTATAGCCTCGTCTTGGTTCCTCTCTGCTCGAAGGCAGAGAGTTCGACCAGCACAGCTGGAGACGAATCTCCAACTGCAGACCAACATACAGTATTTACTACTGTATTTATGTGAATTGTGACATACCCATTATCGCCAGTAGGTATGCAACAACAAAAATATTTAAAGAACAGACAGATGGAAACCGCTCCACCTCGTTGAGAATATAACAAGAGATGATTTGCTTAGTCAGGATCGATTGTATCTGTAATATTCTTCTCTGGATTTTGTTAAGAATCTTGTGATATACAATAGAAGAACCAGATCAGATATGGCAAATGTATTCAATACACGGACGAAGGGTATATTTATAAATGTGCAACGTAGATTTGGGATTAATGCATGTCAGAATTATCCAAAGGTTTTCGAGCGAGCGCTTTCAGCCATACACTTTTCATTATAATGTGCAAAACCTTCAATACCAAACTTAAGAAATAAAAATGACAAAAAATAACAATAAGGAATAATTTTTTTTCTCGTTGCATTTAAAATATTCTGATTTTGGAAAATACTTACGCAAATTGAATCCAGGCGTACCTTGTCTTGGACGAAACAAAGAAAAATTAATAAAAATTAAAAAAAAAACATTCTATGTATATTTTCTGCATGCAAAATATTCGTTAAGGAAGAATTTCAGTCTCAGCACTGGCGTATATATATATATATATATATATATATATATATATATATATATAACAAAAATTATGATTATATTTCAACATAAAACTAAATAAAATTAAATAAAATAAAAACACAAGTAAAGAAAAATTAAATGTGAAAGCGGGCAGCCATAAAATTTCTAGAAGATAAAATTTCTAAGCATAACAATCTTTGTAATTATATTGCTGAATGTTAAAAGATATATTCTTCATATAAATAAAACGAAATATTCTCTTATGTCAACTCAGAGTTTCATGGCGATTACGTTTACTTGTATATATATTATAAAATATTTTACAAGCGGACAAAAACAATTACTCATGTCAAAGATGCATTTTTGTTTGCCAGGAAAGTAGAAAAATGTTATATTTTTCCTGTTTTTTTTTAAAGGAATCAAAAATGCATCTTTGTCGTGATGAATTGCTTTTGTCCGTATGTAACAAAATTTATAATAAATAACTACTGCTCTACTCCTAGTATTGAGCCCTCTTTTGAATTAATGCTGTAAACGTTTGAATTTATATTCTTTTCGTTCTTATTACCTGTGTGAATATATATATATATATATATATATATATATATATATATATATATATATATATATATATATTAAGACATTTTATGTTTAACATTCTTTTTATAGATAAACATTTATAAACATAAAAATGTCTTAAAATAATAATAATAATAATAATAATATATATATATATATATATATATATATATATATATATATATATATACATACAATGTAACCCGGATATAAGAGACCCGGATATAAGAGAAATCCGGATATAAGAGAGATTTTCTCTGGTCTCAAATTAGAGCCTGTGTTAATGTACATAAAATAGACCAAACCCGAACAATAAGAGAACCTGGATATAAGAGACTTCTTCTCCGGTCCCGACAACTCTCTTATATCCGGGTTACACTATATATATATATATATATATATATATATATATATATATAGAGAGAGAGAGAGAGAGAGAGAGGTGGGGGAGAGGGGAGAGAAATGTGTGCGGTTATCTCCGGCCTAATCAGTTGTGTCGCCTTTCGCATGAATGCTCTTGGAAAAGGCACGAATCCATCTCGTCTACCTACCAACAAATTTTGAATTAAATAACAAAGTAGACTGTGCTCACTAGCCCTGGGGGTCAACTAGGCTAAGGGAAGTAATACGCCGAATTCTAAACTCTGCAGAAGGCAACGAGAAACCGCTCCACTATTTTTCCCAAGAAGGTATGGCAATTGTCAGAAAGGAACTTGTGGAGAGCCATGGTCAACGGCGTCCCGAATGAACATAACATTAGAAAAATTGACCTCGTTTCTTTTCTAGTTCACGCTTTATAATCAAAATGTTTCATTTGCAGAATTGCGAATTGAGTTTTGAATTTCTGTCTTTCATCACGAGAAGACCACTAACTGCCTATATTATATTCATCCACAACAATTAAAACGTATAGATTTTATCTTCATATGGACAGATATTGTTGAAGGGAACATATGGGTTAATAGTTTTTAAATATCTGGGTGTGGTTTAACAGTGAACGGAAAGTGCAACACTGAAATCCGAAGAGGAATCTGGTTAGAGAAAGATGTCTTCCGAAAGCGAAAGTATTAAACAGCAGGAAAATTTCGTTCGAAATGAAGAAAAGGTTACTGAACTTGTTTCGTAACATCAGTCCTTCTTTATGTCAGTGAACTCTGAAGAAACTTGAAGCAACTGAATATGGTTCTACAGAAGGATGTTGAGAATACAATGGCCAGGACATGTGAACAACGTCGAATTTTTATAGAAAATGGAAACAAAAAGACACTTATACAAAACATCAGAAAGAAAGGGTTGAAATTTCTTGGTAACATAATGAGGAGAAAAAAGCTCGGAAAACTTGATACTCGCAAGACACATTGAAGGGAATGTATGCATAGCTGGCCACTCGTATTTGAGAATACCTGTCTACTAGGGCGGCTAGACAATCCCTATTTCAGACGCTTGCTCAGGCGCATTTGTGTTTATTCAACACCCACAGAGCCCACTCGTGGTTTATACTGCAACTGAGCTGACCTTAGTTACAGTTTCTGGGAAAGAGCCTGTTATCTAGCTTGATCAACAATTTGAACAAGGACAGCACGCTCAATCCCTCGGCCACGATGACTTGTGACTTCGTGCTAGCATAGCTATCAACGGAACCCAAGGGTTAAGTCTACCTAATTTCACTCACAAGATTTGGGTCGACCGGTGATATGGTTTTTTAGACACTTTCCAACGGTGGAAAGTGTCGCACGCTGGAATCGACCCTTCCAGTCCGATAACATTGTGAGATTCGAACCCGGGTCACATTGTCAGAATGTGAACGTCCTAACCACTCTGCCACGTGCCCATTGAACGCAACAGTGGCAGAGAAAACAATGCATAACCTACTTAACCAGGTTGCGTAAATGGATGGCGGAACAAAGTTCAGGAGAGACAAAAATACAAAATTTATTAAGATCTACAAAGGACATGAAATTGTGGAAAGCCATGATCACCAACGTCATAGGGACATAGCAGAAGGCGAATATAATAACATTTTTCTATTTCACTATTTATTTATAGGTTGATAAATAATGACAGATAATCGATCGAATGTATGCATGAAAACTCCGACATGATTCCGAGCAATGCCATCATTTAACTGATCCTCAGATATAGCTTTTAGTTTTGCTTAAGATTTACACTCTCAAATCATGTCTTTAAAATGTTTTACTTTTTTCACCTACGACCAGTCATACGATTCAACAAATATTGAAGAAAAAAAATCAAGCGATGCTCGTTCTCAATGCTTTTTTTTAAGTGAAGAAAGGCTTTGCACAATTCTAATCCCACTGTGTGAACATCAAATACATTTGACCGAAAGGAAGAACCGATCTACGTCATTAGATGCAAAAGAAATCGAATGATTTATTAGAGTTTTTTTCTTCTTTTAGATATATGCCTTAACAAAGATTGGAAGTTTCTCACGCCTGAATACCAAGCCAGGAATTTCTACGTCACTGCACACAATACATACATGCAAAACGCAAAATCTATCAGTCTAGCTTGAGATATATAGGCTAATCCATCACACGAATCTCATCATCCACGCGCGCGTAAACATAAATTTCTATTCTGAAGGTAAAACTAAACCTTTGATCGTCATCTGATGACGATATCCTTTGGGATTCCTCATCAGAATAAATCATTGCCTATTTCTCTCTCCCTCTCTCTCTCAGTTTATTTGTCTCTTTATATGCTCTTCTGTCTGTCTGTTTTTTTTTCGTCTGTCTGCCTGACTGTCTCTGTATCTCTCTTTCTCTCTCTCTCTTACACACTGTTTGATGCAACATCGAGTTTCATGCAGGTAAAAAGCATGAGGCCCAAATTAAAAATTGATCGTTGTCATACTTATTATATATGGCCTATAGATAATGGAACATTCCATTATATATAAGGAAAAATAAATGGATTAACACACACACACACACACACACATATGTATATATATAGGTAACTACACTCGTCTCGGAAAACCTTCGGTTTCATGATTTGCTACTGCTCAAATCAATCTCGAAGGAAAAAAAGGTTTAAAAAAAAGAAAGAGCTAGGAACATGGACGTCTGTCGAAAATAATCGTACAGCATACAGATCCAAAGCCCAAAGAAAAAAAACCGATACGAGTAATCAACTAAATTAAAAGTGATCAATACAAAAGTAGAGCAGACCCAATCAAACCTAGGAGCCAGACAAAACTACCAAGGTTTCACCTAAGCGGATCGTCAGGGAAAGCCAGCTTAGGTGAAACCTTGGTAGGTTTGTCTGGCTCTCTAGGTTTGACTAATATATATATATATATATATATATATATATGTAGACCTGTGTTCCTATAGATAGAGATGCAGCCATTAAGAAGAAAAATAATTTTTCACTCTTTTTATATTTTTTTGTTAATTTACATATAAATATATATACATTTTATTTATTTTTTTTTAAATCAATTCATTTTAGTGGTTTATTTTTTCATATATAAATAGACTACTCCAATATACAAATATCTATTTGTTTGTATCATGAATTTTAGCTTTATTTTACATCAGGCACTGTTTTCTTACTCACTGTGCACTATTTTGACTGTCTGTCTGTCTATATATCTATCTTGGATAGTTTATGTTTGCGCGTGTGAGATCCTTGACCCTGATCAATGGTGTTCTGTTAAAATTTGAAGTTGCTTATAAGTAAGACCATTATTATTTTTTTTTAATTAATTGTCGCTCTGCTTCTGTAATGAGCCGCTCCTTGACAAATTGTGTAATGTGTAATTTTACGCATTTTAATAAGTATTATTCATTACCATTATCCGTATATGCATATGTGGTCATTATATTTTCGTTTATTTATATAGATATTCTGTTCAATTTGTTTTCATTTGGTTTGGTTTTATTAACCTTTTGCATTTTTTTTTAAAGATGAATTATTCTGTTTCTATAAATCAGTAAGGAGGGTAATAAGGGGCAGGCAAACGGCGTATTCTTTACCCCGACCAACAGAGCCATTCTGTTCAGTATCGATAAAAAGTACCAAAACCTTGCCTAAGGCGAAGATATATATATATATATATATATATATATATATATATATATATATATATATATATATATATATATATATATATATATATATATATATATATCTTTGTCTTTTTCTATATATATATATATACATATATATACATTCATACATACATACATACAATCTTTTGTCTCTCACACACTCTCTCTCTCTATATATATATACCTCCTCTTTATATATATATATATATATATATATATATATATTTTTAAAAATTAAAATTATATATATATATATATATATATATATATAAATCAAAGTGATGAAACAGTTATCAAACTTGTCTCACTATATGAATTACTACTGAGCAGTGAGTTTGATCCTCGCTAGGTGCTCCATAATTTAGTTTTTGCCACATCTAAGCTTCGCTTAGTAAATCAGTATATATATATATATATATATATATATATATATATATATATATATATATATATATATATATATATATATATATATACAAGCACACACTAAGCAACGAAAAGGTTAAAATCACTATTCATATATTTTCATCTGTTTCATTCACAACGCAATCATCAGGTGCTGAGTATAAACCAACCATTACGTACGCACACACACACGCGCGCACACACACACCCGCACACAAACACACACAAACAAACAAACAAACAAACAAACAAACAAACAAAACTCTTACGAAGAATTTTCTGATAGAATAATGAATTTATCGTGCGGAGTTCGAATTTTGCCCGTGCGTATTGCGTTCAGTTCTCACTAATAGCCTCATTAAAAACATAATCAATGAGAATATAAGATTGGATATATATATATATATATATATATATATATATATATATATATATATATAAAATTCTCCCTCCAGGTATGGATAAAACAACAGGTTAAACTGCGCTTTCTCGGCCTTTTTGGTAATCATTGTAGGAGAAAAACAACCTTGAATTAAAAATCGGTTAGGCGTCGAGCAACCAAACTCTATCCCGTATATTCTACTTGCTTCTGAAACCACAGCAGCATAATCTAGCGTGAAGTTGTTGCCGTTCTACGCTCTACAGGTTCAAGAAGAATGTTATTTATGACCGATTAAATATCATCAGATGTATATGTGTCTATGAATGTTTGCTTTAGTGATACACAGCGGAAAACTGACAAGGTTTAATTTTTACGAATCTTAAAAATACCCGTTTTTTTTTTCTTTCTATAATTTATTTCAGAATAGTTCGATTTTTCATTGCTTTTTTTTAATTTCCATCCATTTATATTTAATACATTATGTGATAATTACTCATTTTATAAAGCGTAATTGCTTTTATAGGAGTAAATATTTTTGTAGAAGGAAATTTCATTACTTCTTAAAATGCAAATAAATTAGAGCATTGATGTTTTTCTTTTGTCGGGAATATTTTTATAGAAGATAATTGTTTATAAATTTTTATATTGATTTTTTGCAGACAGAAATTGTTTTATAAGAGGAAATTACTTTCTTTCAAAGAAAGCAATTGTTTTTTTTTTAATAGAAGGTAATTATTTTTATAAGTGGCAACTGTTTTTAGAGAAAGTAATTATTTTTTCAATAGTATATTTCTTATAGATGTTAAGTTTTAGATAGATACTTGCAATTTTATAGAAGGAAAGTTTATTTTTCTTAAAGTAATTGCTTTATATAAATGAAATTATTTATAAAAGGTAATTATATCGTTGAAGGGATTAATTGATTTTTTATAGAATGTGATTTCTTTCATAGAAAATAATATTTTTAATACAAGATAATTGTGTTTAAAAAAGAGAAATTTTTGAAATGAGTAATTCTTTTTAGTATAGAAGTTAAATGTTTTTTAGTAGTAATATTTTTTATACAATGTAATTTTTTTTAAATAGATACCATTTGTTTTTGTAAAAGGTCATCGAATTTTTCTTTTGATTTTCTTTTCTTCAAGATGTGACACTACAATTGATGTTTTTTCTATATGAAAAAGAGGGATTATTTGTAGCCTTAAACACAGCGGGCACCGTTAAACAGTACTTATAATAACAGTAATGATTGCTTTAATTCCTAGCCACTGATTATGTCCTATTTGCATCCACATGCAAAATACAAAGAGAGACTATGTGCTGAAGATTTTAACTGATAAAGAATATTAACCAACCGAAATATCCGATATCCCCAACGTATCAAATTAAAAACTAATTAAACATATGTTTTATCATTCTATGAGTTAACTTGAAACCTTTTCCGAAAAGTTGTTCAGTAAATTTGCTAATTAAGTTAAAGTTCATTAAGTGGATTCTTGGATTATAGAATAATAATAATAATAATAATAATAATAATAAACAGTGCCTCCTTATTGATATGGCAGTCCCTGCTGACTGCAATGTATCTTTGAAGATATTCAAAAAGCTGTCAAAATACATGGACCTTGAAATAGAAATCTCGAAAATGTGGCATATGGGAACATCAACAATCCCTGTTGTAGTTGGAGCCCTAGGACTGGTTGGAAAAGATTGCAGTAGACTAATTGAAGGGATTCCTGGCAGTCCATGCCTCAAGGAGATACAAAAAATTGTTCTGACAAGTACAGCCCTTTACCAAGGGCTTTATCTATGTATTTTTTTTTTTTTTGTCAGTGGAAAGTGTCATGACGCCATTTCTAACCTTAGGTCCCTGGGCGGGACTCGGAAAGAAATGTGTAAACGCCAGAAATCGAAGAAAATAAAAAATAATAATAATAATCACCTGTAACAATTTTATGGAACTTTACAATACACACAGATGGAACAATCAAAGCTAATCGCCCTTACATCGTGATTAGAGACCGCAAAGACAAAATGTGCCTCCTTATTAACATGGCAGTCTCTGCAGACTGCAATGTATCTTTGAAGATCCTCAAAAACTATCAAAATACAAAGAGCTTGAAATCGAAATCTCAAAAATGTGGCGCATGAGGACATTAGCAATTCCAGTTGTAGTTGGAGCACTCGGATTGATTTGAAAAGATTCCAGTTGACTTATTGAAGGAATCCTTAGTAGCTTATGCCTTGGAGAGATAAAAAAATATTTTACTCACAAGTACAGCCCACACCTTATGAAGGGCTTTATTTATGTAAAATATGTGTGATTTTTTTTTTTCAAAACTGCTCTGAGGAAAATATCATGATGCCATTTTTGACCCTAGGTTTCTGGTTGGGACCCGGAAAAAATGAGTATACACCAGAAACCAAAGGAAATAAAAAAAAAAAAACAAAAAAACAACAGCAACAACAACAACAACAACAATAATAATAATAATAATAATAATAATAATTTGGCAGCACCATATTTTAATGAATAGGATTCAATAGATTCAAAATGTCGCTTTTGTTTTTAGAATGCCAGAATGTCCTTTTTCACAAAAACTAAAATAAATATATAATTTCATTAATAAGAACAATTTATACTATTGTCTTTTTAAAGCCATGTCTATTTCACTTTATATATTCTCTTTCTATCGGTCCATATATCTATTTGTCCCCGCTGGTATGGAAAATATATTTTTCACTTGTAATGGGCGTGGTTTCTGCTTTTTCTATCGACACGACTCAGTCCCTCAATGACAGGTCCCGCCTACTTATCCCATCGGACACTTTCGCACTATATTTTAATTGGCAGCTAGAGTACCTTGTGCGTCCCATGCTTGTCTGCTGAAGCAACGGGGCTCGTCTTTCACAGAGCAATCGCCCAGGCCAGTGCAGATACAGCAGGACTGCTGCTGCTGCTGCTGCTTCTATTACAAAAAACCCAAAAAAACTCTAAGTACTGATAACTCGGCCTTTTCCTTTTCTCTGTCTCTTCCTTTATATTTTATATAAAAAGCGGGTGTGCGCGCGCCCGAGAAGTGCGGATAAAGACGAAAAGCATGTGTGAGTATCTGTGCATAGAAGGGCATATATATATATATATATATATATATATATATATATATATATATATATATATATATATATATATATATAAAAGGACAGACATTTTTGTGTCGATTAATTTTAATGATCAATATTTTCAACTTAGGAATAAATTCAATAAATTATAACCATGGAATATTAGTGTTTGAGCCTTTTATTATATATATATATATATATATATATATATATATATATATATATATATATAACATTGGGATAACACCACATCTTAACTGACACTACTTAATATTTAGGTCCATTGCCTAAAATAAATAAATATACTTCTTAATGAATAAATGGAGCGTCTATTAAAATATGAGTATCTTCTAAATATAACGTTTAAAGTGATATGTCGGATTGATAAATAAAAATCAATTACCTTAGAAAATGACTTTGTTTACGTTTGAATACGAAACTGACCAGATATAAAAATTTCGAGGAATTTAATACGAGATGAATTTCGCTTAAAAGAACGTTTCAAACAAAAACAATGAAAAAATACTAAGAACCAACTCCTAATGATTTAGCAGAAAGTGCTTCAAACAATCAACACTACAGACAATTTATAGACCCTTGCCTTTCATCCCAAGAAAAACAAAAAATGAGTGGTAGTATGTAAGAAAAACTTAAAATCAAATGGAATTTTCCATGGCCTGAAGATCGCGTTGAATCAGGAATCAGATTCTCGCAACTTGGTGTTGACTTTAGTGTCCACATTTATATTTACTTACGCCCTAAGATATTACCCACTTTTATACATAAATATAACATACTTTTATGTTTTTATCATTATACACAGACACTCATATACACACGCACGCATACACACACACATATGGGATAAAGATATTTAAATTTTATATATTAATGACATTACATATATACATACATATATATATATATATATATATATATATATATATATATATATATATATATATACACACAAACATACACACTACACACACACACACACACACATATATATATATATGTGTGTGTGTGTGTGCATGTATGTAGAAAAATAGGGAAGAAACAGGTTGGCTAAATAATCCAGGGTTCTTTAGTATTTCTGTTTTATTTTAAAAAACAGTGCTCCATACAGAAGTAGAGCTTACATTATAATTTTTTTTAAATATGATTCCTTTGCTACATAAGAGTTCTCATGTTTCAAAAACAAGAGCCGAAACCATCAATATAATTATTAAAATTAAATTGGATTAAAGTAATAAGCCCTGTTTCATCCTCAAGCGAAAATTTAATATATATATATATATATATATATATATATATATATATATATATATATATATATATATATATATATATATATTTGTACATATCTTTCTCAGTTTGACATTTTTTATGTTACATACACTCTCACCTATTAGGTGTGCTCAAATGTTGTCGGCTCGACTCACTTTCCAAAATATGACGAAATTAAATCAATTTATGTGGGTCTTTTAGTTAACATGAGAACTTTTCAACAAAGTCGTATACACTTGTATTTTACGTGCATTCTTAACTATATCTCAGTAGTGCCCTACCTTCTTCCTCACACCCACACACATGTATGTGTGTGTTTTTGTGCATCTGTTTTTTGTTTGTTTGTTTGCGTGTGTGTGTGTGTGTGTATGTGTGTGTGTGTGATCTTATGATAGCTTTTTTCATTCTTTCATTCCCCAGCTCCCCTTTTCTGATATTTGCGTGGATGGCGCTTCCTATGTTAATATTGCACTGATAAATGAAACAATCTTAATAGCAGCTATTTACATTTTGATGCAGTGTCAATCACCGGAAGTAAGCTATGGCGGGAATAATAACCAAGTTGAGGTCACCATGTCAGATTATAGAAAATGTCAAACTCTAAGGATTATTGTATTAGGCACACAAGTGCTTGTAATAAATCTAAAAAAAAAATGTCCTGTTAAAATTATATAGAAACTCCATAGCATTCTAAGTAGGATGGACTACCGCTCTAATTGAGAATCACTGCTATAAGGCATGAAAGGCTCAGGCATGCTCTCTCTACACTGTTTAAATCAATAAACGTTTTATACTCGATAATGAACATTTTTTGGTATGAAGAAGGAAAATTTGAAACAGTCTGATTGTCTGTCTGTCTGTCTGTCTGTCTATCTATCTATCTATCTATCTGAAACTATTTAACACATTAGAACATAGCGTACAACTTTTTAGAGAGGGGGTTATCTAAAATTTTAAAACCGCTAGCCAAGATTACCATTAGCCATCAAGGTAGATTAGAAAAAATTGCTACAATTTTGAGGAAACCTTCTGAGGTAATGGGTTAATTTTGTTGCTATTATTATTATTAATAATAATAATAATAATAATTAAGATAATAATAATAATATTGTGTAATAGAAAGTCCTGTTTGCCCGATGTGAACTAGTAGTTTTAGATTAAATTAGTTTCGCAGAAAATTATTCTTAATTTTTTTATTGACCGTTCAGGGAAACTACATGTTTTCTGTCATCTTTCTTTCAATCTTTCTTTCATTTTTCTCACTCTGCAACGGAATATGTTTTTTATTGGCATTAATACAATTTTGTGCCACTGGAGAAATCTTTTGACAACTTTACTCTTCAAATATATATATATATATATATATATATATATATATATATATATATATATATATATATATATATATATTGAAGAATAAATATATATATATATGTATATATATATATAGATATATATATATATATATATATATATATATATATATATATATATATATATATAATTTTGAAGAATAAATATATATATATATATATATATATATATATATATATATATATAATTTTGAAGAATAAAGTTGTCAAAAGATTTCCATTAGCCATCAAGGTAGATTAGAAAAAATTGCTACAATAATTACCTTCTGAGGTAATGGGTTAATTTTGTTGTTATTATTTCTAATGATAATAATTAAGATGATAATAATAACATTGCGTGATAGAAAGTCCTGTTTGCCCGATGTGAACAATATATATATATATATATATATATATATATATATATATATATATATATATATATATATATATATATATCATTACTATATTTGGTAATCCGTATTGTTAATTACAAAAAGGATATAAATCCAGAGAGCTCAATATAAAAAACAGCAAATAACACCTATTATAATAATGAGTACGAACACTTAAAAGACCATGGTGATATTTATTTCGTTAGAATCGAAGATTTGATTCCAACTCGACTCCTACGCAGAAATATAATTAAACAAGGATTTTACCAGGCTTATAAGAGTTCGGATTGATATGACTTCGGCTTTCTGGTCTTAGTACAGTCGTTCTTTGAACGTCGTGGATTCTCGCAACAGAATCACAAAGAAATAATTATATCAAATAACAGAAACCGCATTACTTAAGGACTTTTAACAACAGTTACACCTAAAATGAATAATACACATAACTCGAAGAGAAAATAATGATATAATTAAGATGTAACCGTTTCCTTATAAGAAAATCTTTGGTATTAATTGATCGAACAGCCGGTGCTATTTTTGGTTAAAATTTATAAAAAAAAAAACATTATATTAAATCAATTTTTCGGAAAAAACACGGTTCAGAAGTCTAGTAACTCTTCTTGTTCTTTTCAGTACTGATGGGACTTTTCAGTTAAACTTTTATTTCGAATAGTGTTGAACGTCAACATAGATAGATAGATAGATAGATAGATAGATAGATAGATAGATAGAATTTGTATGATTTCTCATCCGGATAAATTAGAGAATATAAACATAAATATTACACTATTATATTTTCTGATAATCATTTAACTCCAAGCAAGGCTATAAAGCCACTAAGACACAAGAGGTTAGTGAGTGTGAAAGAATAAGAAAAAAAACATTATTAAGGAGCGTCAACAATAGAAGAGTAACCAACAAGACAGTAGAAGTTCGAGAAAAGAAACTGTTAGTGTAGAACTTACGGTTAAATCTCGCCAATTCAACTGTGAACTGACGAGATCTTGCCGCCTGTCTAGTACTGCGCTTATATTCATAAAGTCTAGGCACCCTAACGAAGAGTCCATCCGAACAATTAACATGAAAGTATATTTATAGAAAAGGCACGGGGGAGATATATTACGTCGGCTGGAAAGTGATTGAAGCTGAGACTCACTTAAGGGAGCATGAATGAAAGAAAGATGGAAAGTAAATGTCTTTAAATGAAATGCACTAAATACCGTTGACATTTCAATAAGAAGTAAATTTGTGCCATTTTTTACTACTTATTTCTTTTCCTTATTAATACATATTTTATAGTGTTTTGTTTGAAGAAATGTTTTTTTTTAATGCTTTATTTAATTTCCACATATGTTTTTACAGTATTTTTATTTCCTCCCCTTTACTAACCTCGTAAAATGTCAAATAGAAAATGTTCGCTCCTGATAAAAACGAAAATTTAGAATATAGAAATTCCGTTTGACGGAAGTTGGTGTTCAGATTTGAAAGTCAATCAAATCAAGAAAATCCGGGCAAAAACTAATGTAAAAGAAAGTAAGGAGAGAAGAGAAAGAATAAAAAAGAAGTAGGAAGCAAGAAATTAGTGTAAAGGAAGGAGAATGGAACAGGCGTAAGAAAGAAAAAGGAAGAAAGGTAACATGAAGGTAACAGCAAACAAAAAGCTATTTAAAAAAGAGATGAGAAAAATTAAAGAGAATAGAAAATAAAGAAGAAAGAAAAAGGAAGAAAGCAATATGAAGGTAACAACAAACAAAAAGCTACTTAAAAAAGAGATGAGAAAAATTAAAGAGAATAGAAAATAAAGGAGAATGAAAAGAATGAAAGAATAAAAAAGGAAACAAGAAAGAAGGTAAACTCGAAAAGGAAAGCAGGATTGAATGAAAGAAGGAAGGAAACTGAGGACGCACGGAACTCCGGTAAATGTAGCGTAAAAGAAAAAATAAAACAATAGAATGAATAAAAGGCAAAAAAAATAAAGAAAAAAAAGGGCATTAGACAAGTACACGAGCATTTAAGTTGGAAGAAAAAAGTTAAAAAAAATGTTCTAATATTATTTTTATTTAACTGGTAAGAAAATGATTTTCTGTTATGAATTTTACGCACAAAAGGCGAAAGTCGAAAAGTAATTAAAGCAAGACAAAAATCTAAATGGCAAATTACAGATGATGACGATCTGTATTCATTCAACTTCTTCTGTGGACTGAAAAGCAGATTGGACGAATTACCCAACGTTTCACAGAAATGAGGGAGACGTTCCTCAGTTATAACTTCCAGATGGCACGAATTTAAAAAAAAATTAAACTGTAATGAGCCTTTAAGATTCTACTAATTTATAAAGAAGTATTTTCCGTTTTTTTAACACACTTGCGAGTGTGTACGTGCGTGTGGATACGCACAAGTATTTGCAATATTTGTGATGAATAGGTATTTTGGAAAACTATATATATATATATATATATATATATATATATATATGGGGGTAATTAGGATATAGGCATCCCGGCAAAGTTCTTAAATTTGACAAATAGAAACTTCTCATGCAAAAAGATTTGTCTGAAAATAGATTTGATTATGCCTTTCGCCATTCAAGGCTTCATCAGATCTCAAGACGAAAGAATGAATCGTGTGGATGTGTTTTTGTGTGTATGATTCATTATTTACGCATTTATACAAATACACATACACACATTTCATTCTTTCCTTTTGGAACCTGAAGAAGCCTTGAATGGCAAAATGCATAATCACATCTATTTTCAATCAAACCTATTTTCATGAAACTTTTTCCATATATATATATATATATATATATATATATATAGAAAGATAGATAGATAATAAATCTTAACGAGCCAAGAATTACCTACCTAGGATTCACCTAAATGGATCTTCAGTATAAGCTGGCCAGCTTGCTCTGAAGATCCATTTAGGTGAAATTATTTTATTTACCTATGATCTATTAGCGTATTTAGCACTCTACGTTTTATCGTAGTTACTCGCTTGAGTTTCTTTTCTTTGGACTGGAAATTTAAGGAACTGGACAATTTTTCGCCCTGTTCGGATGTTTCTAGTTCTTTCTTCTTTTTTCCATTTTTTTCTTCAGATACCAATTTGTTTTGATATACTTGCAAATTGTGCCATCCGGATTTTTTCACCAACCGCGTATATTTATTAGTATAATACACACACACACACACACATTTGATCTTATTGACAAATCTCATATTTATATTCTTTCATAATGAATTAACACGAATTCTAATTTTCACACGTGAAATTCTTAATTCGTTATTAAACGTCACAAAATTCTATTTTAAAAAGTCTAAAGAAGTAATGAATTTTTTTATTTATTTATCTAACTGATTTTATCACTTAATATATTGGTATCCACTAAAAATAACATTTAACTGATAATATATATATATATATATATATATATATATATATATATATATATATATATATATATATATATATATATATATATATGTATTTATATTGAATATGACAGACAAGGTGCTTTGATTTAGTCTTTTATACAATTTCTCATGTGATCTTATATTTTTTTCCTTTTCGGTAGATAAATTATATAAAAACTGTTCAATTGTTCTTTTATACCGAGCGCTTTCGGCTATACATTTAGCCATTTTCAAGGTTGAATTATATTAACTGTCAACAAGAAATAGATTGTTGTATGGTCAAAACACGGTCAAGTTTGTGTCGATGTTCATAGTTGATATTATTGAGTGTTGGCTTTTTTTGTTTTTATTAATAAGACTTCCATTATTTTTAGCCATTTTTTTACATATAGATGATGCTATTATATTTGTGTTATCAATAATATGTTACAAATATGGTCCATTAGGTTTCCATGAATATTTAAATGAGACCGTTGTAGTGTGTGTCTTCTTGTTAAATATAATCTTGTTATATATATATATATATATATATATATATATATATATATATTAATTATGAAATTGACTAAGAACGACAATTATTTTAATATATTTCTTGTTTATACGTTAGCTTTATGGATACAATTATTTTAGTAAATGCTTTATTTATAATAAAAAGTATTAATTACATTTACCGGCCTGAATATCCGAGAAATTTCGTAGAAAATATGTGTCCTCTGACAGGAATCGAACTTGTGTCCTGCACAGAACTGTCATTTGATCTGACGTACTATATCACTCAGCTGCATAGGAAGCGTCTAGTTAGTAAAGTCCAAATAATATCCTTTTCTCGGATATTCAGTCCGGTAAATATAATTAATACTGTTCATTTTAAACACAGCATTTACTTAAATAATTGTATCTATAAAAATAACGTATGAACAATATATATATATATATGCATATATATATATATATATATATATATATATATATATATATATATATATATATGAGTTTGTTGTAAATTACATAATCGGCAATGTTCAAACTTATCAATTATTTATTTGCTTATTTTTAAATTAATTGTAGATTCAGTTTATTTTTATACTTCTCATTTTTTATAAGGATATCAAACGTATTTCTTAGATTAAATTATAGATAGATAGATAGATATAACTTGTTTTTTCAATATCTTGGATAAGACAACAATAAGGTCTAAAGAAGGCTGATGCTTAAAATAAAATTGGATTTGAAACTTTCAAAAATTTTTTAAATCCTACTCTTCTCTAGATCATTGACATTAGTGATAGTTTTCCGATGTAAAATCAATTATAAAATGTTTCTTATACCATAAAACTGTCTGGATTGCCAAACAGCTTGTGAAGGCTGGGATTTTGAAAACGTCTTGAAGGATTTAAAGTACAATGTTCGCATATTTATACACACATACACGCACATCTATGTTAGTATGTGTGTGTATATTTCGTATATAACTTAGCTAAACTTACTAAAATTACGAGTGATAATTCAGAATAAAACACGTAATATTTCTTTATCGAGGTTACAAAAATGATTACAAAAATTAACATTCAATGGTTAAAACCTAAAATGTATTTTTTTGAAAATGAATTGTTAACGGCGAGTAAGATTGAATCGGTGATCTGAGTTCGAATTCCGGCCAATGCTGTTGCTTTCACTTTCGCACAAATATCAATAAGAAATGTAGGAACCCAGCTCTTCTCTTTTCTGCTGTGGGTTAAAAAACTGACTGAACTTTCTAGACGTGGTTGGTAAAAAAGTCCAAGATTAGCTCGCCGAACTCTCTTCGGGCTTCTTGCTTTCAAGTCAATTTTGATCTTCCAAAGTTTGAATACAATGTCAATCGATATCTTCTGTCGTCTTAATTCCTGTTCTTTTATTGTTCTCTCTCTAATTTTTCTCATATTCTCTTACAATTAGTAACTATTTGCATCATACTGGTTTTATTGCCTTGCTTGGGGTGAAATGATTAAAAAGTCAACATTGAACTCCAAAAAACGTGGAGAAGGCAACACAAAATCACTCCATTTTTTTAAACATTTTAAACCGCTAAGACACAAAGTGTTACTAAGTGTGAAAAAATATAAATATTTTTCCAAGAACTGATAATAAAAAAAAATGGAATCTGTAAAGAGTTATGATCATCTCCGTCCCAAAGGAAATGGCGAAAAAAAAAAAAAAAGAAAAAATTAAAAATAACAGGCGGAAGTCGACATTTAAATGGTTTAAATTTGACTTCATTTACTTATACTTTTGAAGTCATTATTTAATCAACCGTTTGTTGTACAAAAGACAAAAAAATAAACCCCAAACCATTATGCTCCCAATAACCAATAGAGTAGGTGAATGGGAAAACAACTCTTTCATTGCGACCACCCAAATGGTAATAACAGTATAAATTTTGCACATATTGTCAGCATTGAAAGGATTCAGCATAGTGCATAAAACTATCCAACTAAACTATCCAAGATGAAAGCGCTTTCAAACTAGTAATAAAAATTATAGCATATCAAACACAGCGTCAGCAAATTCTCTCATGTTTTTACTGTTGATTGCATATTTAAATCTGACCACATGTTCTGGAAGTTTGCAATACATTTTTATAGTATTTTTAACCTGCAAAACCACATATTGAGAGACGACATCTCAGACGAATGTCAAGAACTATAAACGTTAGAAAATATGTATTGGAATCGTTTGTTCATCTCTTGAAATGGTAAACTGGGCGTTTTTTATGTGCATTGGCAAACTGAGACTTGTGATATATGTAAGTTATCATGTGCAGACGAACATTTTTGTGTGGGTAATTGCGTGCATTTGTATAAATGAATATATCGGCGTATTTATATGTTAAAAATCTGAACGGAAGAGAAAAGGAAAAATTATAGAAATAAATTAGAAAAACAAGAAGGATGAAGAATTGAAAGAAAAACGAACGCTGGCTAGCATATACGTTAGCAAAAAGGTAATAATAAAAAAACTAAAAGAAAACAAAGGAAATTGAAATATTTAAGTTATAACCCCCCCAAAAAAAAAAAAAAAACAAAAGATATGGAGAAAGACAATGTAAATGTAAGCAAATGAAAATCAATCAAAAAAGATTTCAAATTAAAGAGAAAGCAACAACTCGAAAGCAAAAAAAGCAAAGTATAAAAAAGAAAGAAAATACGATGTAAAGATACAATCAAATCGCAATTTAACAAGAAAGAAAGAAAGAAAAAAGAAAGAAAGAAAGAAAGAAAGAAAAATAGAATGCAAAAGAACCACAGAGAATTACAACCTAAAAACTGTTAAACGAAAAAAAAAAGAATGAATATAAAAGAGATATAATAAAAACAATGCAAAACAAGAAAGAAAGAAAAAATAGATGGAGAAAGAGAATCAATCGAAGGAAGGAAGGAAGGAAGGAAGGAAGGAAGGAAGGAAGGAAGGAAGGAAGGAAGGAAAAAAAGGAAAAGGAAGGAAAAGGAAGGAAAAGAAGGAAGGAAGGAAGGAAGGAAGGAAGGAAGGAAGGAAGGAAGGAAGGAAGGAAGGAAGGAAGGAAGGAAGGAAGGAAGGAAGGAAGGAAGGAAGGAAAAGGAAGGAAAAGGAAGGAAGGAAGGAAGGAAGGAAGGAAGGAAGAAGGAAGGAAAAAGGAAGAAGGAAGGAAAAGGAAGGAAGGAAGGAAGGAAGGAACAGGAAGGAAGGAAGGAAGGAAGGAAGGAAGGAAGGAAGGAAGGAAGGAAAAGGAAGGAAAAGGAAGGGAAAAAAAAGGAAGGAAGGAATATAAAAGAAGGAAGGAAGGAAGGAAGGAAGGAAGGAAGGAAGGAAGGAAGGAAGGAAGGAAGGAAGGAAGGAAGGAAGGAAGGAAGGAAGGAAGGAAGGAAGGAAGGAAGGAAGGAAGGAAGGAAGGAAGGAAGGAAGGAAGGAAGGAAGGAAGGAAGGAAGGAAGGAAGGAAGGAAGGAAGGAAGGAAGGAAGGAAGGAAGGAAGGAAGGAAGGAAGGAAGGAAGGAAGGAAGGAAGGAAGGAAGGAAGGAAGGGAAGGAAGGAAGGAAGGAAGGAAGGAAGGAAGGAAGGAAGGAAGGAAGGAAGGAAGGAAGGAAGGAAGGAAGGAAGGAAGGAAGGAAGGAAGGAAGGGAAGGAAGGAAGGAAAAGGAAGGAAGGAAGGAAGGAAGGAAGGAAGGAAGGAAGGAAGGAAGGAAGGAAGGAAGGAAGGAAGGAAGGAAGGAAGGAAGGAAGGAAGGAAGGAAGGAAGGAAGGAAGGAAGGAAGGAAGAAGGAAGGAAGGAAGGAAGGAAGGAAGGAAGGAAGGAAGGAAGGAAGGAAGGAAGGAAGGAAGGAAGGAAGGAAGGAAGGAAGGAAGGAAGGAAGGAAGGAAAATAACAATCCAAAATTACGGAAACGAAGAATGAAAAATAGATGAACAAAGGCAATAAAAAACTATAACAAATAGAAAGAAAGAAAAAAAAGAAAGAAAGAATGATTATATGGAATATAAGAATCCAAAATTACGGAAAGAAAGAAAGAAAGAAAGAAAGAAAGAAAGAAAGAAAGAAAGAAAGAAAGAAAGAAGAAAGGGAGATGGAGAAAGACAATAAAACACAAACAAATAGAAAGAAAGAAAGAAAGAAAGAAAGAAAGAAAGAAAGAAAGAAAGAAAGATGGAAAATAACAATCCAAAATCATGGAAAAAAAAGTATGAAACAAAGAAATAAGGACTGGAAAGTACATGAAAAAAATACAACCCGGAAGCAAGGAAAGAAACAAAAAGAATGAAATAATAGTAAATAAATGAAGAAAGTAATAGAGAAAGTATAAAGAAGCAAAATTAACAACAAAGCTAGTGATTCGAACACAGGTAAAAGCCAACATTTTGAATATGTTTTTAAAGGCAAGCAGATTTTACCCACTTAGAGAAATGACTCGACACAGTCGCCCAAGACCGTCCGTAATATAAAAAACAAAAATGTTGAAAATAAAGAGAAAACGCAAAGAAAGAATGGAAGAGAAAATAGAAGAGAAGAAACAATCGTAAGGAGAACGAGTCGATATAAAGATAAAACATATGAATTTCAAGAAATATAGAAATGACTGAAAATTGAAAGGCAAAGAAAAATTCAAAAAATGACGTGAGAATAAGATTGTTTAGCTAATAAGAAATACAGAAATGAGAAAAAGAAGAGGGCAGAAAAAGCGGGTTATATTAAAAAGAAAGACGGGACAAAAGAAAAGAGAAAAAGGTTGAACCACAAGGGCACAAAATGTCCTGTTGTAGTGGCTCAACTTCAATTGTGGCTTAATCAAATAGACGACGTGTAGAATGACGCCATTTTAAAACACAACAGACAACATTTATTAAAACCGTAACATTTGGTGTGACAGTTGTAATCGTGATGGATTGTTTAATCATTGTCGAGACATAACCTCAGCGCGACAAAGTGGAATGTATTGTTGAAGCTGACCACATTGGCTGCATCGATAGACGCTCGTTGAAGGGACAAATACGAAATCTATACTAATAGGCAGCTCCAAATTTCGCACAGTACCACATTGGGACTCCCTAGACAAGCCCCAGGTTTAAACGAACATATGGGCTCTTCGAATCTGATTTAGCCAAAGCCTAATTTATTTTTCTACCCCCAACGCTGTAAGCATGTTTACATGAGTTTATATTATTCAGGTCTCTGCTCTGAATAAAAGTTAAGCAACGTCAAGCTTGGTCAGTACCTAGATGAGTGACCAGGTGCTTGGATGTGCGGTGTAGATAACGGTTCTAAATTAGAAATCAGAGAGACACGTTTCAATATCCAGTGGTGTTCATTATATTCACTTACGTGCAAATACTCTTGAGAAAGGTATGACTTCAGGTCTTCCCCCAACTATGAGTTAATTAATAGAACTTGAGTCAGTAAATCTTTCTGTGGTAGACTGGCTGCCAGGAAGGCTATAGGAGTAAGTCTTCCCTACTATTTAACCCAATGTTAGAGAAGTGGAGAACAAACGATTTCTTACCTTTCCCTAGGATATTTCTGCGTAAGTGAATGTAAAGAACTCTACTATAATTCGAACTCTGCCCTCTGATTTGTCATTTGAAGCCTCACACCACCGATACATCCATGTTTACGGCACCTGATATTCCGAAGCGGTCACACATGGCACAATGTTGCTTAATTTCAGTGATAGGACGAAAGCCGGTAATTTCACCGTAAGGAATATATATATATAGATAGGAACACACACACACACAAATATATATATATATATATATATATATATATATATATATATATATATATATATATACGTGATATTAAGCTACGCAGTAAGAACTCTAAAAACAATTGATTACATGATAGCCAAATGTGCATTGCAAACGCGTAGCAGAGTATTAAGACATAAAAGAAATCTTCGTTACAAACAAAGAAGAGAGTACTGAACTATTGCGTAACATCAGTCCCACTGCATGCCAGTAATTGCCGGACAATTTCTTCAAAGATGAAGGGACTTAAAACAACCAATATATGGTTCTACAGAAAGATGTGGAAAGCCTTGATTACCAACGGCCTGAATCAACTATTCTGAACGATGACTTGTGATTGTAGCATCTCTTTTTGAAGCTACTTTCAGTACACCCCACGTATTTCTTCCTGTGTCTTTTTCTATCCTTCACTTCCGCCTTGTAAACCACTCTTCTGTCAGTTTCTTTATCAAACTCCTCCTAGTTTTTTGGATATAGACACCTATTACCATAGATATGCTGAAACTACATTACCCAGTTTACTTGGATACGTATATTTCATTTTAATCAAAGGTGGTCAGCAAGGGGGGCACCCCCCACTGAATCTTTTTTCCATTTAATTTAATTTAATTTAAATTTGAACAAGGGAATGACTCCTATCCAGAATTAGGAGGAGAAAGCTAGAAGATGGAGGTCACGCCGGCAACATCACAATGAGACAATTTGGACGTGAAGTTGAGCAAGAAATCACCAATCAGTGAGTAGTGCCTTACAATACATAGTCGTTGTGACAATTCAACTGTCATTTCAATGTTGAAATCTGCTCATCAATTCAGTCAATCAAGTATTGCATCAAATACATATCAAAGGGGTCAGACCACGCTGTTTTTGCAACCACCCCCACTGAAATTTTTTCTCTTTGACTTTAATTTGAACAATGGAATGACTCCTATCCCAAATATAGAAGTAGAAAGCCAGAAGATGGAGGTCACATCAGCAAGACCATTGAGTAATACTGAAATGCAGAATTTTTCTCCACAAATTATAACAATGATTTAAAATCAATCATCATTTTCTTACAAGAAATTGGGTGACATGCAGCAAGGTTCGGATAATTCGGCTAGTATATATATATATATATATATATATATATATATGTGTGTGTGTGTGTGTGTGTGTGTGTGTGTGTGTGTGTGTCTGTTGTGTGTCTGTGTGTCTGTGTGTCTGTGGGTGGGTGTGCGAGAGGGAGAAGGAGAGGGGCAGTGTGTAAGTGTGAATGTGTAAGAATTTAGATATAAGTAAAAAAAATAACTGCAAAAACAGACAATATGAATAAAGAGAGAAGGAAAACTTTTATTTACCGAGGCTAATCGTCCTCTGATGATCTTTAATATTTGCCTTGCTAAAGTACATCAGAATACGAAACGCTTCAGTTAAGAAAAGTTTACTTTACTTCCGTATTCATTCATTCATTTATATATATATATATATATATATATATATATATATATATATATATATAGTGTATTGAGGCAACAGATCATTATTTAAGCATATCATAAATCATTATATAAACATAGCATCATGAATTTACGGGTCGCGTTTGCTATTCCGCTACCGTTATCGTCGCATAGCTATCTTCTATGTCAACGTAATTGAATATCATCTTTGATGGTGAATATCTTTGTTTAAATGTCCGGATAATCACTCTGAAGATGGTTCATGAGAGCAGAAAGCTTAGGTCAAGGAACAGTTTAATAAAAATATATCCAAATGTTTGAAAATTTTTGTCTTTATTTTCACCCGAAATTAAAGCAAATATACTTAATTTAGAACGGCTCATGATCAAACATAATAGATATTCATTGTCTGTTATATTTAACAATATATGTGTGTGTATATGTCTGTGTATATATATATATATATATATATATATATATGAGGAAATTATATGATATAATGTGAAAATTTTCCTTTGACGTGTTTCTTTCTTCAGGACTTCATCAGACTGGAAAAAGTTTACTTGTGACACGTTTCGATGAAGTCCTGATGGACTAAACGCGTCACAAGTGAACTTTTTCTACTTTTTCATAAAATTTCACCAATGCTGTTATATAAAAATATATATCGCTATCTCTCTTTCTTTCTCTCTCTCTCTCTCTCACTCACACACACACACACACACACACACACATATATATATATATATATATATATATATTGCGCCCAGTGTCCCTGGAAAAACGGATAATGGGTTTGTTTTCGCTCAGTTTTGATCGAATTTACGGTTTCTTGATTTTATACGCATTGAACTCTTTAGCTTTTTGCTCAGGCTGATAACTTTTAATCACATCTGCCTATATACCCGTGTGAGTCTTCTTTTAAATCCATTTAGGAAAGAGGGTCGATAAATCGGCTTCCTCCAACGTAATTATTAGCAGAATTTCACTGTATAATGTTTGATATACGTGTTTAATATTCATTATTGTGTTAAGTGTTGTGACAAAGAAGGAAATTGTGTTGTAAAACAAATGTTGTATTTTATAAAATAAATATTCTTTTTTAAATATATAAATATATTTAAACGCATTCACTTAATATTATTTACTTGTTAATACCGACGGAAAAAACGCACTCAGATTATAAAAAAATGATTTTTGATTCATTTATCTTTGTCTCATGAGTGATTATTTTCTCTAGCCTACAAACATTTGTTCTCTTCATATTTTTACCGTTTTAATAACACTTAGTCATTTCCATAAAGAAATATGCCCACACCATAATACACAATATATTGCTGGCTTATTTAGAAAAGACTGTAATTCTGTTTCTATTAATTCGGTCAGTTTCACGCCACATTGTTTGATGGTAAATTATGCTTATTTAATTCTATCGATTTCCCAGTAGGATGTGTGAGACAAGGATATGGGGCAGGTGTCTGAGAGCCAATCAATGGGATGTAAAGGTGTCACATGACACCACAAAATCACCGCTTTCGAACCACTGCGGGTCCCTGATGAGATTCCGATTTCTCACTATCCATCTGTTGTGGAAATACATTTTCTATTTTTCATGGTTTTTATGATTTTCTGAAATCACGGGAAAAATGCCTTCTTTATTTTTCCTGCTATAGCTCTCTCTCTCTCTCTCTCTCTCTCTCTCTGCCCCACTCACTGTATACCTCCTTCTCTCTACCCCCTTTCTTTCTTCAGAGATGAACTTAAATGGTTTAAGACCAAGAGTGAGGGAGAAAAACATTGAAGTATGAACAAAGTGGGAGAGATGTGAACAAACTGAAATTGATAGATAAAAATTGAGATAGAAACGTACAGACCCAGATTTGTCATGTATACATATTTCTACAGATGTGTATGAATGGAATCGACTCGTAAAACACCTGCCACACAGAAATGAATAGATTATATTATGAATGAACTAAGATAGATAGATAGATAGATAGATAGATAGATAGATATGAACTGAATTAGATAGATAGATAGATAGATAGATAGATAGATAGATAGATAGATAGATTATTTGTCCTGACCGTAATGTAGCTTCCCTGTGTCATTTCTGTAAATACTTTCATGGCAATTGTTCGGATGGTAGCTATGGTAGCTAGACTTTATAAATTTAAACGCAGTACTAAATTGGCGGCAAGGTCTCATTAATTCACTGTTGAATTGGCTAGATCTAACCGTAATTTGTGTGCGGAACTCTCTTCTGGCTTCTTGCATTCCAGTCAACTTTGATCTTCAAAAATTTAAATGCAATGTCAATCGTTATTTACTGTCTACTCTTTTAATTATTCTCACCGTTTCTCTTTTTTTCTTATTCTTTCCTTGGGGAGTAATGGATAGCGGCTCGGTTTCAGGAATCGGAGAGCCGAGTTCGAATTCCAGTCGAATCCATTACATTCACTTACTTGCTAATACCCTTGGGAAAGATATGAATCCTCTTCTTCTCTACACCACTATGAGTAAATAGCATGACAGACCGGGTTCTATAGACTTGGATGGCAACTAGTCTACCGCAGAAAGAAATGACAACCTACTGCGGGGAAAAATCTACCCCGTCAGTCATGTATCGAAAGATTGTATCATGCATGGCACGTAACTGACTATCTGAACTCCTTGTGTCTTAGTGGCTTTACTGCCTAGCATGGGTTGAAGTGATTAACGAAAAAGAAAATAGCCAGATAGATATATAGATACATAGAAAATGTTTAATAGGAAATTGTCTACAGGTCTGACTTCTAATAACAAAATGCTAATCAAGTAAATTATCAAACTTCTTGATCGACGTTAACTGTAAAAAATGTGTCTATGTCTAATGAGGTTTGGGTGGACTTATAGCAGAGAAGGTATAATTATCCGTATGGAATATAAAAGGAAAAAAGTGTAACAAGATGCCGAATGTACAAATTTGATTCGTCGAATCGGCATAAATTTTCCTGCTGAACCAAGCGTAGTCACTGACGAGAAGATAAAACAAATTTATCCAGTTGAAGCGGAAGGGAGAACACTAACTTCATTTTTTTTATGCACTGTTAAATTTTAATAAGTATAGGTGTGTATGTGTGCGTATGTGTTTGTGTTGTGTATTGAATGTGGCTATGTTATTGTGATTTATGGCCCAGAAACAAGAAAGAAAGAGACAAAGATGAAAAGAAAAGTGGAAAGGAAAGATGAAACGAGAAAAGAAGGAAAGATGAAGACGAAAGGAAAAAAGAAGGAAAGAGGAAAAGAGAAAGGAAGGAAAGGGGAAAAGTGACGCGACGGAAAGAGGTAAATAGAAGGGAAGGAAAGAGCAAACGTGAAAAAAGAAAGGGGAAAAAAACAAGAAGAGGAGGGAAGGAAAAATGAAACAAAAAGAAGGGAATAAAAGTGGAAGAGAGAATGAAAAGAAAGCGACAAAGACGGAATGTGAGGTGAAGAAATGAGGAAAAACGTAGGGAAGAAAAGAGATAAAGATGAAGAGAGAAGGGAAGGAAAGGAAAGACGAAACAAGAAAGGCAGGTAAAAGAAAAAGAGAAAGAGAGGAAAGAGGTAAGAACAAAACGGGAATGGAAAGAAAGAGATAAAGATATTAAGAGAAGAGATGATAAAAAAAATGAAAAGAAAGAACGTAGGAATCGTCGGTTTGAAATAACAACCAAAATAATATTTTTTTATTAAAAAGCATGAAAACGTAAATTCCAAAAGAAATGTGCTAGTTAATCCTTTCTACTAAATATTTATGAAGTCTTCAGATATTGGTAATGTAGTCCAGGGCTAGCGCTAGGATCTCGCACCCCTGCCACCGAAAGTTTGATACGTGTACTATATATAGGTTTCCCAATCTGGGAGCCACAGACCTTCGAAGGAAAATGGGATTTAAATTACCAAAAATCAAGGAATTATCCAATTTAAATAAAACTTTCAGTACATATTCATTAATTATTTACTTTTATAATGAATAGGATTTTTATTTTTTAAAAGTCTGAGAAAATGTTATTCTTTTTTGTAATAACCACAAATATTTTCATGACTAAATTTTACTCCAAAAAGATGATTAAGTCACAAATTTTTATATTTCCATAAAGATTAATAGCTGAATCATTTCCGCTGAAGAAAGATTCCAACACAACACTAATGGGATTGTCTTAAAAATTTGTTTTAAAAACAGTATTTCAATTTTCGGGAAAATTTTTCATCTGCTGAAATCTTTAAAAGATTTTTATTTTTTAACCGATCATTTTCTCGGTTTTATCCGATCGGAGGTTTTGGGGCTAAGAAGCGCCAGTTTGGAATATTGGTAATGGAGTTTCTATTTTAATATCTTTCGGTTCTTTAAACCCGAAACTTATTTTGAATTGTAAGAATAATTCATTACTTTTTCCATTCAAAAATCATTGTTATTTTTAAAATTTGTTATTGCAATACTACAACAACTTTAGAAAATGAGAATGATTTTTCCAGATCCATGTCCTACTATTTAATCCATAGTTGGGCGGAAGGAAAAATATTAATGGCTTTCCTAAGGTTATTGGCTCATAAGTAAATGTAAAGAATCGGAACTGAATTCGAACTCTGCTCACTGATTTCTTATTACGAGTCACTATCGATTACACCATCCGCACATCCCACAGACATACGAACTATGTCGAGAAATCATTTCGCATGAAAATTTTAGAGTGTAAAAAACTCCGGGAAAATTATGCCATATTTCGTATGGGTTTATTGTTTCATTTTGTGGTCAAAAGAAAAAAAAAACTAAAAATTGAATTGATTTATGGAATTACGCGTATTAATTCGTCCAGACATAACAGATAATTAACATGTTACAGTTAATATTATATATAAACAGATTAAGAAGGTTAGATAACGGTTGATATTGCATCAAAGTTGGCTGAAGATCAAGAAATATATATATATATATATTGGGCACCTCGAGTCGGTGTAATGGTTAGCAAGCTTGTCTCGCTAAAAAAAATTATGACTAAATAGTTTGATCCTCACTCGATGTCCCATACTTTCGGCCCTGAGCCACATCTAAGCTACGCTTGGAAAATCGATATATATATATATATATATATATATATATATATATATATATATATATATATATATATATATATATATAAGCGTAAATGTACTTACATTTCAATATACAGATGTATACAGATACAAACTATATGTTTATGCATACGAAGTTAATGTATGTGGGAGTGTGCTACATATATATATGTATATAAATATGAATATAATGAAATAAATAAATATAAGTAAATGTACGTGCATGTATTCACACACACACACACACACACACACACACACACACACACACATATATATATATATATATATATATATATATATATATATATATATATATATATATACACATGAGCTAGTGTGTGTATTTTGTGTGCCTGTATATATGTGAATACTGTCCGAAATAAGCCTATACATACATGTGTGTGCGTGCGTGAGAGAGAGAGAGAGAGAGAGAGAGAGAGGGGAGAGAAAATTTCTATATCCCCCCAAAAAACATCAGATTTTTTTCTATCCTTAGTTTTTACAATGAACAAATAAAATTGTACTTCCTGCGATTCTATTCCAGTTGTATTAAAAATTTATCTTTTCCGAAATCAAATCAGGAAATATCTGATGATGCGTTCCTATATTTTATCCTGTTCATATATTGATGTCGTCCAACTTGGAAAATAAATAAATTTCATTGTAAATCATCGTAGTGTCGTTTTTCGTATTTTTAGCCAATATTCCTTAAACTTTATTTTCTCAATGCGGAGATGTCCAGATGAATCATATCAACATTAAATCATTTCCATATTGTCTGATATATTTCCAATAATTACTCACAGATATGTTTATTTCGGACAGTTTTCACATATACACAGGCACACAAAATACTTACCATCGCCTGAAGAAGTACAATCATAGTTTTGAAACATGAAAGTTTTTGTGTAGCGATTTCAACATGTTTTTATAATAATAATAATAATAATAATATATATATATATATATATATAAATTTTTCATGTAGACAAAAACAATTTACTCAATTTTGGTTCAGACCAGTCGAGGTGCAACTAACTATAGGTTATATATATATATATATATATATATATATATATATATATATATATATAGACAGATAAAACAAAAATCTGACATAAGGCTAAATAAGGCGAGTCTTCTTGCCTTTAAAATAATTTGAATGTCCTGATTTTAACCGGAATCAAACATTAAGCTGGCACCAAATCCGTAAAAACTCACGTACAAGGAAAATCCCATATGTTTCACCAACATATTTTCTCTCTCTCTCTTTCTCTCTCTTTCTCTCTCTCTCTCTCTCTATATATATATATATATATATATATATATATATATGATAGAAGTTTTATGAAATATATATATAATGATGAAACGTAATAATAAGAATAATAATGATAATGATATATATATACATACATACATACATACATACATATATATATATATATATATATATATATATATATATATATATATATATATATATATACTTTACTTTATTACTACATATACTCCTTATTTATTTATTAAACAGGTTGTATTAAGTCTATCGATCTGCGAATTCGAGAAACCTTTGTAATGAAAATGCGTCCCCCGTTTTTAGAGGAAATAACGTTTGATTTGGCGTGTTTTACAGCTAGGCCACGAAGGGAAGCAGATCGTTTTCACTCAGACTATTTTTCTCAGAGCAGAAACAAAGCAATATCTTAAGAATGTAAGACAATTTGTTACTCCAGGACAGAAATTCTGGCAGTTAGAGAAGTTGAAGATCATCTTGAATAAGTTTGAAAATGATCCTAGAATAATATATATATATATATATATATATATATATATATATATATATATATATATATATATATATATATATATATATGTGTGTGTGGGGGGGCATCAATTTAATCCTTCATAAGCTTCCGAAGCTTAGCTATGATTAATTAATGATGAACATGTCATTTTCGTATTATGATCGATTTCATCACAACCCATCTTTTAAGCTTGGAAAGTAATTATGCATTCTTCAGGCACAAAGCAGAGTTCAATAGTGTTATAAAAACCTCGGAGAATTCCAGTAAGATATATTTAATCATTTCTAAGATACAACGGTTTAAATCTTAGTCTAACAATTGGAAAATTGCTTTTACACGATTTAGACAATATTGGAATTACACACACACATAAGGTAGTGGGTATTTTTATGAGGTGAAGACCCATTTATCAATAAATATGCAATTCATTGATTATTTAATCTGACATTATTTCTTATTACTATAAACGTTATGTTTAATTGGTACATATTTTTAAGTAGACCTCATTGTTTTTTAAACAGTGAAATTATTGTCCAGCTGCCTGAGTGCCATTGTAGCGCTTATAAAAATATTATTTTATTAATTTCACTTGCTAAACTACCGTATTATCATATAATCTTTTATTTAGGTTTCTCCTATGTGTCTTCTATCGTGCGCATGTGTAGTCCTACCAACATAACAAATTTCGTCAGATGTATTTCTGAAGGAGGAAATCCATCACAAGTAAATTTTTTCCACTTTGTTATATAATTCCTACACACACATTCACAGAGAGAGAGAGAGAGATAGAGAGAGAGAGGGGAGAGAAAGAGAGAGAGACAGAGAGAGAGAGAGACACACACACATATATATATATATATATATATATATATATATATATATACATGGACTGAAATGATGACAAGATATGTATAAATTATATTAATGACAAGATATTTATATATATATATATATATATATATATATATATATATATATATAGAGAGAGAGAGAGAGAGAGAGAGAAAAGAAAGAGCGAGAGTGGGTGAGAGATTAAATTAATGACAAGACAACTGTAAAAAAAACTGTATTGTGATGCATTTTATTCTGGTATTTCCTAAGACAATATAATTTGTAATGACGAAATCCTGCCCGTAAAAAAAAAAGACAAAAAGACTTACAAAAAATAAACAAGTACTGGTTACAAATGACTTCGAAACGTGAAAAATATCGAACGATCAATTTTTAAATTTAAATTTTGGAGACTGATATATCTCGTGCTTAAATTAACTCCATTATTCTTTCTTAACACTTTTAATTTTCTTGTTCTTATCTGCCTTATATAATTTATCAATATTCGTGAGGAAGGAAGATATTTTGCATAATTTTTCAATTATGGCCGTAGCAAACCCCCCTACCTCCCCACCGACAACTTTTTTTACCAATTGTATTATTTTTAGGGGGTTTTATTTTAACAAAATATAATAAAGAAAGAAATGCAAGAAAGAAAAAAAAACTATCAAGGCAAGGAGATACTGGAAATTTTAAATGTTCTTGCCGCTAAATATGTTTGCGGCCTTTGATTACTTAAGGCTAAGTTCTAAATTTGTTTGCCCTCCATCTCCACGAAAACAGTTTTTGTCTCTCCTACAGACTTGCTTTCAATACATTTCGCAAACAAGATGCTGCGAAACGGAAAAAAATCGTTAGAAACAAAGAAAAGAATACTGGATCGCTATGTATTATGCAACATCCTATATAGCAATGAATGTTGGAGAATTTCCCCACGGATGAAGATAAAAAACTAGAAGTAATAGAAATGTGGTTGTAGAGAAGGATACTGAAAATTCCATGGACGGATCGAGTAAGCAACAAGAAAGTCTTTTAAAAATGGCAACAGTAACAGCACTTCTACTCCAAACCAGAAAAATCGACTGAAATTTCTTAGACACATAATGAGGAAGGAGAGCTTAACCCTCACAGGGCATATTGTGGGCAATGAGAAAAAGGGGAAGGCAGTAAGCCATTTTGTCTGACGTGTTTGTGCGAATGGATGGCAGAACGGTGGAGGGGGGTCAGTAGCCTTAGGAAAGTGAAATAAACAAACAAAACAAACAAAAGAACTAAGAATCACACGAGATTGAAAGTTGAGGAGATCTATGATCGCCTATATCCTGAATGGACGCGGTAAATTATTTTGTATTAAGTTTAGATCATTTTCATATATATTCATTTAATCGGAAAGCCGAGTTTGAGTTCTAGTCGGGTTCATTACATTCAAAAACCCCTGGAAAAGGTATGAATCCATCTCTTCTCTCAGCTATCGGCTGAACAGCAGGACAGTGTCCTTTAGCCACGGTTGGCAGCCAGTCTACCGTAGAAAGAAAGGGTGACAGACTTCGGTGAAAATCTTCTGCCGAGTCGGCCATGACTCTCAAGAGACATGATTGTTTCAAGGGTATAACACTTGTTGACTTATTTGTTATGATGTGGCTTTTTATTTGTCAGTGTTTATTTTCTTTTGTTATTGTTTTATGGATTTTGTGAGATTTCCTCTTCGTATTTATAGAAAATAATCAGGATAATAAAGGAAAACTATTTCCGGGATTTTTCTGTTGATGTAAATACTGACGGCTCCACATCGTAAGCACTCTTAAGCAGGAACTTTTTAGTATTCCGGATTTGATTTCATCATTGTAGTATGAATATTTTCAAACGAAATTTTTAATCCACTAATATAGGACACAGGGATGGGCAAGTAGTGTAATTGTTAACGGCGCGAAATATTAAATCAGAGAGCACAAATGCTATTGGAAAAGGTATGAATCCATGTCTTGTCCCTCAAGCTATGATTTAAATGGCAGACTAGAAAGTGAGTTTGGTTGGCAATCGCCTGATGAAAAAATACTGATGTTTCGTCATCACCGAGCGGATCCTGAATTTTCGTGTGTTTTCTCAGGGTGGTTCCCTGTTGATTGGGACTTAAAATCACCCCAGACCGCAAGTAGAACTTGTCCATACAATCCATCGCTAAACATCTTACAGAAATGACCGATTCCCTGTATTCCCCCTGTTAGTGTCCTGACTTCACCTGCCATCGTCTAACTTCACAAGAGCCAGATCAGGTCGAAAATGGGGTACTGCTGCTATATATGGACAGGATCTGTCCAATACCCATAGAGTCCAAAGGCGTCCATGCGTCCTTGTGGGAGATGAACTGCTTTCCACCCTACAACCCATTTCCCCACAGACAAAAGTTTACAAGCCTCTCGCTATTCTATCGCTATTTCCATGAAAAGTGATCACACGAACTAGATTCCTTCTTTCCACAATCTATAACCTTTACAGCTAAAACACACCATGCCTTCGGATTTCACTGGCGAATTATACGTTCTACTCTAAAAGATTCTTCCCACGGGTCGATGCTTTGTGGAATCAACTCCCAAGAGGATGCTTCTCCGATCACTACAATCTTAACTTGCTCAAGTCTAATGTTAACCGTTATCTTCCTCACATATCCTCAGAAATTGTAATATTTACCTCTTACTCCGTAACACTCTACTCGAGTGACTCTTGGGTCTTGTTCAAGATGATATATATATATATATATATATATATATATATATATATATATATAAGATTACATATAGGTGATGATCAATATCACCTTGTAAAATGAGATAATTTACAAGGATTTTCAAACCTGTCAAAGATGATAAATTATTGAAATAAAAATGACCAGACAGAAAAAAGAAAGAAAGAAAGAAAAACAATGGAAAAAAAGAGAGAAGAAAGAAAAAGACAAGGAACAAGGAAAAGGAAAGGAACAAATAAAAAATAGGAACTAATGTAAAAAAAATAAAATTAAAAATGTTTAAAATGAATATATTGAAATGATTATATTTTTATTAGGATGAAGTATCTCATTTAACATCTACATTTAAATCAATATATGTTAAATTAAACAATTTTTAAATTAAACATATAGTAAACAATTCCCAGCTACAAGGAAAAAAAATATATATATATATATATATATATATATATATATATATATATATATATATATATATATATATATATTGTTTGTAGTTGTATATATATTTGTTTCATATTTATGTGATTTATGTATATGTGTCTTTCCATTTTTTTTATATGTATGTTAAATACTAAAGTTTACGTACTTGTGTACCCAGTACCTTAGCAAATTCACGTAAAAAATATATCCATATGTGTTGCTGTCTTTGTGTATCTGCATCCAGTGTGAAAGTGTAAGTGGTTACGTTTTATGGAGATTACCCCATACGACAACATGTGTTAACAATTTATCAAAAAGCTGTCGAGACTAGTAAATCATGGAATAAGGACAATACTTGATCTTAAAATTTTAGATAACGTTAAAGTTCTTTTTCGTACGTTTCGAGGTGTGTTTCTTTTTTTTTATTTTAAATAACTTCTAACTTCTTTATCGATCACTTTCTGGGCTGCTTTCATTTTCTTTCAGTATTTCTTTAAGTAAACTTTTGTTCAAATACATTTTCTATCTTCATGTATATATTTAGTGCAACACAAAAGATCAAATCACATTTAGAAATGCAAACGCGTAAACAAGTTCCTTCTACGCTACCTTCAACCACATCATGCTCAAAACGATTGAATAAAATCCCAAAGTGCTGAATTTATTCCCAAACCCAAAACTTAGAAAAAAATAAAAAAAATATACAATTAAGTAATAGAATACTATAAAGTAATAGACATGTATAAATTATACAAACGTATGAATGAAAATAAATAAATATATAAACATATAAAATATAAGTGAATAATATATATAGTGAATAGAAATAATAAAAATAGTAAATTTTCTCGAAATACATTATAGTTTTGGAAGTTTGGGTATACTCTGAATTTCTTTACAAAAAAACTCAAAATGATATATTTTTGTATTTTTCAAGTAAAACATAATTTCAGTAACTACAGTATATTCGTTTTTAATTTGACAAAAATATACAGTTAACTTTAAAATAAATTATCATAAAACATCATCATATTTTGTCAATAAAATTACAACAAAGACGATTCCAAATTTGAACATTTTGATAATAAAAGGAGCCTGGAGAAAGACGAGAAAATAAAAGCAAATACATTGTAGTTACTGAAATTTTATCGTTTGCTTTCAAGAAATACGAAAAGATCACATTTTAAGATGATTTTTTTATAAGAAATGCAGGCTGGTCTCAAATATTTGCCTGTAGTGTACATCGGCAGACATCATCAGTGATATTTTTAGCTGCGAAGCATTCGGGGTTTGATGTTTTACATCATACCTCAGCTACATGGCGACTTAGTCGATATTGATCGGAAAAATAAATGTATAAAATAATATATATATATTAAGGCATTTTTATGTTTATACATTTTTTTTTTATAGATACAAATATTTTAGTAAATGCTCTGTTTTATAATAAATAGTATTAACAACATTTCTCGGCTTGAATGTTTGAAAAATTGTCATAGAAAATATGCGTCTTCCGACAGGAATCGAACCTGTATCCTATAAGGAACCGTCATATAGACTGACGTGCTTTTAACGATTTCGCCGCAGGGGAGCGCGCCGTTTGCAAGGTCGATTTTACTGTTTTTATACTACAATCTTCCATGATTCTCTCACGTACATTCATACATGCTCAATGTTTATCCAAATGTAAACAAATGACGTTCGATTCCTAATAATGTGTGAAGTCATTTTCTTGTAAATAATACAGTGGGTTCAAAAGTAGGTACACAGTAATGAAAAACAAAACGTGTGCACAATACGTATTGCATTGATATGCAACAATATTATTATAGCATATTAATAATAACATATCAATAATAAATATATGAATAATAAACATATCAATACCTCAAATTGTTTGCCCCCGTTATTCACTTACACCTCTTTACCTGCAAAGCATTTATTATTACTTATTAAAGAATAAAAATTATAATAAATATGTTATAATAAATGTTATGATTTTAATGTATTAAACGAATTTTAGTATTCAATAAATCCTAAAACCACTATTATAATACTGGCAATAGTATAATACTTACTGTATATCTACTTTTGCAAGCCATACATATATAATGATAACTCAACATCCCAGAAATTCAGTCATAATTATTTTCATATTTACATTTTGAGACCACTTTCGGTCTTTGATTTAATCGTGTCTTTAATGTAATAATCTTCTCTCTCTCTCACACACATACACACACACACACACACACACACACATATATATATATATATATATATATATATATATATTGTGTATTTAGGCAGTAATCCTTCATTTATACATGTTTCATTAAAGAATATATTAATGATTAATTAATGAATTCGGTTTGATCAAAGCGAATTCATTAATAACTACATCGGTCACACTACTATGGACCAATCCAGAGGCCCAAACTAAATAATATTAACTACGAACACGGCCACAATGTGCTAACTGCTGTTCGGAAAATAAATCATCCCTTTAACCTTGGAAGCATGCACACAACCCACACATCCAGTTAAAAAGTAAAAATAAAATCATTCTTGATAATGGCCAAAAATATAGTTGAAAGTGCTTGGAATTACAGAACATTTGGACAATTTATACGCACTCCAGAAAAGAAAACACTTGTTCGAACACAAGTAAAATTAAATAAAAAATTTAATCACAGTACCTTGTCTGTCCTCTTTAATGAAACACACACACACACACATATACATACATACATATAAATAAAAATTAAGAGTCACCTTTTAGTGTACAGAGTCCAATCGCTATTATAAGTTTCATGCGTTTAGGCAGTCGTCAGGGTGTTGTAGTGCGAAAATGGGAAACTTTATTCCCCCGGGTAAAACTAAGATGGAAAAAAATGTATACACCAACCAATCTCACCTGGAGTGGGGCAAAGCACCCATCCGGCCGTAAACACACAATTATATCTCCCCCCAACCCCACAAAACAGAAATATCTTGCCGATGCGGTAAAAAAAAGGTGCCCAATGCCACAAAGACACCCATGGTAGAGCCTGACGATTGCGTAAAAGAATGAAATAACCCGACGCAATGGAATAACTAACGCCAGTGAACATTTCAATAGGTTTCTTGGACTTCTGTGAAAATTTGCCATCAGCCTTTCTTGTTTGACAGGGCGTGGTTATTATCCGTCGTCTTCCGGAACGATTCTTGTGCACATCGTGTACAGGTACCAGCAGCATTAAACTTATCTCTGATTTATGAGCCGCGCCATTGAATCTGAATGAAACTCTCTCCGATACCGCTTACAACTTCAACTGCATTTTCGTACTTCCAATACCTGTGCAGAATGAAGTTTCTTTGTTCAAAGCTAAGCCTGGATGACATTATTAAAGCTTAGATGTAAATATGAATAGAAACGAAGTTGAATTATACACTGTAAAAGAGAGTATACACTTTAGGAGACACCATATATATATATATATATATATATATATATATATATATATATATATATATATATATATATGTGTGTGTGTGTGTGCGTGTTTGCGTGCGCGCTTGCGTGTTGGTGTGTGAGTGCGTGTTTACGTGTGTGTGTGTGTTTAACAACGATAAATAAGCACTGAAACGCCTCGAACGCTTGGCTGCATTTTCCGCGTCGGAGTGCTGAAAGTGTCTAAATTATTCCTTAGTTGCTTGTCTATCACTTTTAGCACAAGTGCTAGAATAGGCATCTAGCGTGCCTACACTTGTGCCATGGCATTAAACTCATGCTGGGATTTGAAAAGGGCGAACACATGCACGCATTCATATAAGTCTAGTAACTTTTTATTTTAGATCGTCATTGTTTTAATTGGTCTCTGTGCCGCTCTCTTTCTCTCGCTCTCTCTCTCAACCTTGGACATATGTACTTACCTAACACACACACACATATATATATATATATATATATATATATATATATATATATATATATATATATATATATATGTGTGTGTGTGTGTCGTCCGATTCACACTCTCTCCGTTTTTTTTTAACTTGCCTAGAGGTTTATCGTTTGTTTCCTGTTTAGGACTGGGTTTCCGGTTCCTTCTAAACTCGTCTCATATTCTTTCACTATCAGTAGTCCATTGCGTCTTAGTGGCATTAACGCCTTACTTGGGATAAATTCATTTAAAAATATATGTCTATAACGGTACATCAATAGATTAATAACCTGCTATGAAAAATGTTATTATACCAAATACCAAATACTTATTTTGGAACTTATTTCCTGCCTTGTCAATGTACTTAAATCAAGTCACTTCATTTAATCACATCGATCGATTACGCAATGGATGTAGCAGATAGAAATTTAGTTGAGAAAAGTATTAACAGCGAACATATTCATTCAAACTTGTGTGTGTATATATATATATATATATATATATATATATATATATAGAGAGAGAGAGAGAGGGGGAGAGAAAATTATATATATATATATATATATATATATATACACACACACACAAGAATACGTACATATAGGCAAACAAGGACACACATAGACACACATCACACACAACAGGTACATATATAGGCATACATATTTATGTATGCATATATCATATATATAGATATATATATATATACATGCATACATACATACATATATATATATATATATATATATATATATATACGTAAATATATGTGAAAATTCATATGTGTATATATACATATGTTTATGTTTATATGTGGTGCATTTCAATTAATATTATAATGAATCATTCATATAAATTTTCATATATATATATACGTATATATATATTATATATACATACATCTATATATACATATATAATCATATATATATATAATCATATATATATATATATATATATATATATATATATAAGAAAATTTATATATATAAATGCATACGTGTATATACTTGCTTATATAAAACAGGCACACATATAGCACAAATATAGATACCATGCAGTAGATTCACATTACACACACCCACACACATACACATACACATACACATATTTGTTCAGGTTAAGATATGCTTCGAGCATTATGATCATTTCAGAAAAATCATGAGAAATTTGTTGTTAAAAAGCAGTAATCTGTCTTTGTTAATCAGACGCTTCCTCTGCAGCACATCAGGTCAAATGACGGTTCCGTATAGTATAAACGTTCGATTCCTGTCGGAGGACTCGTATTTTCTATGAAATTTCTCAGACATGCAGGCTGGCAAATGGAGTTAATACTCTTTATTATAAACACAGCATTTACTTAAATTTTTGTATCTATAAAAATAACGTATAAACAGAAAATATATTAAACTTATTTTCGGACTAAGTCCATAGCATAATATTTTTTCTAAATAAATCCACATTACAACCAAAAACGTTTTCTCTCTTCTCTTCTTTTTTATATATATATATATATATATATATATATATATATATATATATATATATATATATATATATTACATGAATCATTTATACAAAAAACAGATATAAAAGTTAATGATATAAATGACGAGAATACATCTTCGCAAAACAAATTTAATAAATTACATTAACCTCGAACCTGTATATGAATGTTATGATCCCTGTTTATAAATTCCAGTTGCATAAGGTCTTTTTTTTTTAGTTTTTTACAAGCTTTCATCTATTCATACAGACATCATCAGGTATGGAAATAGATTTGTTTTTGTTTTTTACTTCCCAGTAATAACAGGACAACGAGAATATAGATGTAATCCGAAATATGTTTTTAGAAATGTGTTATTGTTAATTGTAAGAAATTTTTTGGGAGCGTGCGGTCGCAACGCTGGGGTTGAATTTTTAAATTTTAAGATTGTGCGTTTTTGCACTAATATGGTAATAGGAGAATTCTTTTGTACTGGTAGGTTTTTCAGTCAATGTCGCATGAACTAAATATATATGTCTGTATTAGCGAAGGAAAGTTGCCAGAGAAAGACCTGTGTGAAAAATGGGTTTAACAATTTTGATATTTTAGAATATCTCGCTGTTTCAATGTGCTTTCGTTTTCGGCCTGGATCATTCCATTTTTCTCGCCGTTTTTGTGCCTTTCCAATAAATTGGGCCTCCGACCATGACACATCCTGATCGTGTAATATTCATTCTTCATTACTCTATATGTCAAAATGTAAATATATTATAAGTTAACCATGAGACAATTTTCTCACTCGGAATCCCGTACTAATCTTCTGGATCGTCTCTTGGTTTAATTTCGTGAATACTGACATACTTCTTGCCTTCAGGTGATCTTTGGTGTTACAAGGTGTTTTGTTGATCTCTCGCTCAACTTCGCCCCAGACATCAAGGGATTGCAGTCTGGGAAGTTAGGTGGCCAGAATTAAGTGCTGATGTCGTTGCAGAAATTGTCTGACAGCCATGACTAGGTTATCATGCTTGTGCAGCATGGTGCAGAGTCCTGTTGCCAGACATAAGGTCTTTCAGCATCTACCCTCTTGACATAGGACTGCATTATCTCCTCAACGCAGGCCCTGTGAGGAAATGAATGGAGGCGTAACGTTGCCGTAACTAGTAATCACTCCAAACACCTTCGTAATCAGTATTAGACTCATCCAACTCTTTACGAATTCATCTGAACTGCCCTCACTCTGAAATGTTCATATTGCAGCTTTCGACGCGAATGCTAAGCAGTACAGAATTGCGTTTCCCAATTTCTGGCGGAGTGAATTGCGTTGTGTTGCTCTTTTTCTCAATAGACAGTTACAACTAACTCTACCGTGCAATTGACATAAAAAAAACACGCATGCGCGGAATTAAAAATATAAAATGGCGACAATTTACCCATCGCAAGCTTTATATCATTATGTAATGTATAATTTAATGATACACAAGCAGAAAGGAGTGTGTGTATGTGTCTTTGTTATATATATATATATATATATATATATATATATATATATATATATATATATATTTGCACAGTCAGGTGATTTCGATCACCGGATAGTTGTCTAGACTAATGCCGCCGAAAAACTGCTTTTCGTCTCGGGATAGTTTTTAGAACTAGTTTTTGTACAGGTGGTTTCTGAAGGGTCAAGTGGCGCCATCAAGTGGAAACATTTTTAACTCAGAATTAGGGACGGGCTTCCGTAACGGACAAACACACACACACGCACACATACCAAAAGCTAACAAAAATCAAAAGGTAATCGCAGAATGTTTACGAAAGGTAACAGAAAATAGAACGTTCTGGGTTAGGCGATAAAAAGAAAATGAAGACAGAAAAAGAGACGATGAAGCCATTCAGCCGATACATAAATGTGTGTCTATAAATTATTATATATTCTCGCATACAGTTAACCTATATTATAATTAATATATTAGCAGTTATCATAGATTTAACTTACTTAATTTTACTTAAACACACACAAATATATTATTCTTCTATATGCCTTATCCTCTCAGTACTTTGGCTTACGGTCATATCACTTTAAAACACTGGTTTTCGTCCAATTACCGAAGTTAAGCAACGTCGAGCCTGGTCAACAGCGAGATGGGTGACAGCTCCGCAATACCAGATGCTGTAAACTTGGATGTACGGGTAGTGTAATGGATAAGAAGTCAGTAAGGGAATAAGAAGTCACAGAGCCAAGTTTGAAGAATAATCAGGTTCGTTGCATTCACTTACGCGTAAATACCATTGAGAAAGGCATGAATCTATCTCTTATTCTCCCCGCTATGGATTAAATAGTAGGACTTGTAACTGAAAATTGTTATTATCCCGAAAACAATTGTTCACTTGCAAAAGCAAAGATTCATTCTTACAATCCCAAAATAATTTTCGGCTTTGGATAACCCAAAAGGTTGATAAGCCGTAAAAACAAATCAATCAATCAATTTCTTCACGTCATGATCAATCGTGGCTCTTCACAACTTCCGACTCTTTTAATATATGTTACGAGGGTCAAATTACCCAATTTTCCAGAAAAAGAAAAATATCCTCCTTGTTCAGATGTTCCGTCCATTCTCTTATATATTAGTGCTAGGGTTTGACCTGACCAGCAGATTGATCGGATCGGGCCTTTCCAACCACCCGTCTAGTCCAAGTAAGGACAAAAGAGGGGTTTTGCCTATCACATGACTACTTATACTTCTTGGTCATGGGTGCTCATCTACTAGGTTTCCTCCGTCCTCAGGCAATTCGTGTCGCCACCCATGAAATGAAAATAACGCTGACATCTCATTTTATCAGATATATTTACCAACTTGCACAAAAATATCTTGAAATAGTAAAGAGTCAATTTATTCAATAAAATTGCCATTCGCTTCAACCACGGTTTCCAGGCGACATCGGAATCTCATTCAACTCTTCTCGGCGGGGTCCTTGTTGAAATTCATGAATGCTAGCATAATTCTTGCTTTCAGTTCATCTTTGGTGTTACAAAGAGTTTTGTTGATATCATTCTCAACTGCGCCCCACACATCAAAATCAAGGGGTTTGCAGCATGGAGAATTATGTGGCCAGGTGTAAGAGTTGATGCGGTCGCAGAAATTGTCTGACAGTCATGACTGCCTTTTCCTGATTGTGTGGCATGGTGCAGAAATTAAAAATATAAAATGGCAACAATTTACACATCGTACTGTGTGTGTGTATATATATATATATATATATATATAGATAGATAGATATTGATATTAGTGGCAAATATATAAAATATATATATATATATATATATATATATAGATAGATAGATAGATAGATAGATTATAATATTAATGGTAAATATATATATATATATATATATATATATATATATATATATATATATATATATGTATGTATGTATGTATGTATGTATGTATGTATTTTTTCAAGAGGATAGAATCCAGGTAGAACTCAATGTCAAGGACAGAGTAAGAATATAATATAAAAAGCTCAAACACTAATATTCCATGGTTATAATATATTTTTACCCGGAGTTATATTTTGAATTTTATATTACATATATATATATATATATATATATATATATATATATATATAGAGAGAGAGAGAGAGAGAGAGAGAGAGGCAGCATATGTTCATTCAAACATGTTTTATTGAATAATATAGACATATCATGTCTATTTTATGATAATCCTTTCCAGTTTTAATCAGTTTCATGATGTTAAGATGAAATTCATCAAGAAGGTCGCCGTAGTTTTTTTCCCACTCAAGTACTTTCGATCTCCTCCAAGATCATCCTCGGGGTTGAATTACAATATTATTCAATGAAAGATATATATATATATATATATAATTTATGTTAATAAGAAATATTTTCAAATTAAAAGAAAAGACTATTAATTTCTGCACAATTACTTTGTCTCCGTAAATGAATTTATCAGCTATGGATTTTGAAAGGTTCTAACAAGAAATGTACATTTCTTAACTAAGGTAAATGAACCTTGCTTTACTTTGCGTAGCTAAATGCTAAATTACGATAAGCTTGCAAGTGGCTTCACATTAAAAATGGAATACAGGTTCGATTCCTGTAGGGAGGGGCATCTTTCGTTAGTATGACATTCGATCTCTAGATTCGTAGACATATCCGTTTTCATAATAACATTTCTAAACATCAAATAAAACATTTATGGTAAGAATATACACACACACACACACACACACACATATATATATATATATATATATATATATATATATATATATATATATATATATATATATAAAATACTGTTTTGACTTTACGATTATGTTATATTTTAACGCTAATCTGATATGTTTTCGCTTTCATTTAAAAGTGGATTTTTAAAAATATTTTTACCAAAGACGGTTACACCCACTGCTCTCAAGTCATGCATGTTGTCACCGAGGTCGCTGACAGATGTCTTTATCAGAGAAACCACCCGACCCGCTTCCGAAGCAAGGGTATTGAATAAACATCTTAAAAGAACCCCACCTAAAAGATCAAATTCATTTCTCTCTGAATATTACTTTCGAAAGAATTAAATAATCGAAAATTTCAAATGAGACATATTCTGTCGAAATATCTGAGATAAAATCTTTAAATGATTCATCTTTCTCCACTTTTCCTTTTGGATTAATTTTAATGTTATAGTCGCTTTTGCTTTCTACGGTTGTGAAAGTCATCGGAAACAAAGACTTATCCTCAGGCATTGTTTGAACTCTTTTATCTTTCGAAGACATATGACTAAATTAGTTCATTGTATGTTGATTAGTTTCAGTGATACAATCAGTAAAGAATGAACGATGTTAGAAAGATTAGTTAACGACTAGTTTCTTATAGAAAGCTTTTACATTCAGTTAGTTATGTGCCATACATGATCTTTCGATACATGATTGAGAAAGCAGATTTTTTTCCCGCATTAGGTTGCCATTTCTTTCTGCCAGTCTGTTTTGCTATTTACAAGAAGAATAGATTTCATACTTTCCCCAAGGGTATTAGCACGCAAATGAATGTAATGGATTCGACTGAAATTCGAACTCGGCTCTCCGATTCCTCAGTCCGAGCCGCTATCCATTACTCCACCTTGCTTTGACATTATAATTGTTTAAATAGTTTTCCTCCTGCTGCAGCTGATTTTTATCTCACACTCAGCTCCTTCTTATTTTTAGCATATTATATCCACATCCCCTTTTACGACCTAAACAATATCAAACTGAGAAAATGAAAAGTATATATATATATATATATATATATATATATATAGTATAGTATAGTATGCACGGTGGAGTAGTGGATTTCGGCTCGTATTGTGCTAATACCCTTGGGAAAGGTATTAATCCTCTTCTCCCTTCAGCTCTGGGGAGATAGCAGGACAGACTTGGTTCTATAGCCTTGGATGGAAACAGGTCTAGGAGAAGGACAACTCTGAATTCCAAACGTGCGGAGGTTTGTTTGAACACCTTGTGGCACGTAGTGCACCAGGTCTCTGTATTCAAGCCATCAAAAAGTGTCCTTGGTTTTACACAGAGCCGTCACCACTATAATCAAGTCATATGTGCTGGCGTCTAGCTGTCGGTTCCTAGGAACTTAGCTACTTGACCCGCATACGTCGAATACGACGGAAGAGTCCACCATTATCTCTCTCTCTCTCTCTCTCTCTCTCTCTCTCTCTATATATATATATATATATATATATATATATATATATATGGGTACTTTTTGGAAAGAGCTCAATATCAGTGATAGAGTTAACATATTTAGTTGTATGGATATGTTTGTTGACCCTGGGTTTCACACATTTTGCGATCATCATGAGTTTGTCTGGTGATCGCAAAATCGTGAAACCCAGAGTCACAAACTCATATCCATACAATTGAATATCCATAGCATTGAATATATATATATATATATATATATATATATATATGTGTGTGTGTGTGTGTGTGTGTGTGTGTGTGTTCCGTACTGATTACATCAATACCCTTTCGTTCGACTTTGTTTTATTAACCAATTCATCTACTCCATTTTCTCTCTCTCTCCCTCTCTCTCTCTCTCTATATATATATATATATACACACACACACACACACACACACATATATATATATATATATATACACACACACACACACGAGCGATACATGAAGAAGAGACATAAATTATCTAGGTAACAAATGTTCATTCATACAAATTTTGTTAACTGTGGCAGTATATCATATTACAATTCTTCTTGTTTCTTTATTAGTAAGTTAGTAAGTTAGTACGTGTGTTAGTCTCTATTGAGCAGTTATCAGGAGATTTATTGCGATAAATAATATGGTAAGTATACACATTTAAGCGGTGTTATGCAAACACATCAAACTATAATTTACCAAGTTTCTCTCTTATCGTCTTAAATTATCTGAAATAGTTTGTGTTTAATTGCCTAACTTTATATTATAGCGCGCAGTCCATATGTTAGGAAAATATGTCATCCCGAAATGATCAGGTTCAATAGGTATTTACTCGTTTCCTCACAGCGAAGTGATGTCACACAAGGTCGGGTTTAACGGGTGATACCCGAGCGCTTACACACGGGCCAGGGCCAAAAATTGTGCAGCCCCCTCAATCGTCGTTTGCGCTGGCATCGATGACTATCGATCTCCCGTCTTTAGTGTGTGTGTGTGTGTAGTGGGAATACTACCGAGGGATGCTGTTCCCTGGGACCGGGAATCTCTCAGTATTTTCCCCAGCTGCATCTCTGTATGATTAGTTTCAGCAATAAAAAAACAAAAACTGTAGTATTTCCAAGGATCATGTTATACATGATTAAAGGAATAGACCTTCTGAAAACCTGTCTGAAACATGTTGAGATATTAAAACACATTTTGTGGCATTTTTGCTACCTATTTTATATAAATTGAAGTGTTGAAAGCTTTCATTGGCGTTAAAAAAGATTGATTGATTCGTTTTCTAGGGCTTATCATCCCATTTCAGGTTATTTCGAGACAGAAGAAAAATTTAAGTTCTGAGAATTTTTTTGAGATAATAATGATTTTAGTGATACATCTTACTAATTAACCCATAGCTGGAGGGACAAATTCCTACCTTTCCGCAGGATATTTACGCGTAAGTGAATATTACGAATCCAATTGAAATTGGAGCACGGTTCTCCAATTAACAATCCCTTATACTAAGCGCACATCCAAGGTTACAGCACCTGATATTCCCATGCTGTCACCCATTACTGGCCGTGCTTAACTTTGCTTAACTTCAGTGTGTCAGCACTATATTGCCGTAAGCGTTTAGTAGTAAAAAGATGAATTGCACATCCACTTCTAGGTTAGTAAATATAAGACTTCAAGTAGACAACTCGATATAGTGAAATGTTTAACAAGCGTGTCTCGCTAGATCAATTACAACTACGTTGTGAGTTGGCTTTTTGGTTGTTCCATACTTTAAGCCTTCTGCAACATCTAACCTGCGCTTAGTAAATACTGAAAAAGTCTCCAGGTTCCTGCTAGTAGTATATATTTTAATAAACTTCTAGGTATATTAATTAGTATATCTTGGCAATGAAGATGCAATGGAACTATTCACAGTTCATATCGGCTCCTGTTAAGTTTCCGTGTTTTCGGCTGGCTTCAGTCATTATCAAGAAAGAAAGAAAATAGAAGAAATTTAAATTATGTTGAAATTTAATTTATGTTGTAACTGGCAGCATCTGTGGAATGGCTTAGAGTTAAGACAAAAGGTGAATACTTGTATTTGAATATATATATATATATATATATATATATATATATAATATATATATATATATATAAGATAAGGTAAAATTATCTTAGCTGATGGACTTTATCAAGGCAAATGTACGGATTTTATTTTGCAAAACTATTTATAAACAAAAGTAAAAAATGTCGTTAGTTTTTCAGAATTAATAAATTTCAGAACGCTCATAAATATACTTCAAGCTAACTGAAAGTCAAGGTAAATTATGGAAGATGCTAAGTGAAGTAATTTAATGTCTAACTAAATTGAGTAAATGACATTGCTGTTGCTTAGTTTTTGTAACGTAATTATTATTTATATTATTTTAGTTTGAGATTAATTTATGTATTATATATTTTCAGTAATAGGATATTTTGAATTTAACTTTTTTCTTTTAATTAAAAAATATAATCATATTGGGAAATATATACATATAAAGAGTGTTTCATTAAGACGGATTATATATAAGTGTGTTTCATTAAGATGGATCAAAGTCAGCAGTGAATAAATCAGTGTTATTTGTGAAAATTTATTTACTTCTCTATTGGATCATGTTATTTAAGTCATGACAATTATGTGTGAAAAATAATATCGCCCAAATATCCGCCAAATCTGAAAGAAAAAGAAAAAAATCATTAGACACTTAAACATAATTCATATTAAAATCGGTCAAAATTAATGCATACTTTATATGCATATATAGATGCACTTTATATATATATATATATATATATATATATATATATATGTGTGTGTGTGTGTGTGTGTGTGTGTGTGTGTGTGAAAATATATAGAAAATAGGAAGGAACTGGTTAGGTAAATAATCCAAAGTCCCTTAGTATTTTAGTTATTATTTTTTTAAAATAGTGCTCGATACAAAAGTAGAGCATAAATATAATTATTTATTTAAAAATATGATTCCAAAACGCGACATAAGAAGTCTCATGTTTCAAAACAAGAGCTGAAAACTCCAATATAATTATTTAAATTAAATTGAGTTAAAGGAAGCTCTGTTCTAACTTCAAGCGAAATATTTTTGGAATAAAGTATTTCTGAAATTTACGTGTTTTAAAAATTGAAATCAAAATTTCCATGGTAACAGCTAGGGCGAATTGTTTAAATTGGGTTTAACTATTTGGTCTAGATGTTGGCTTTTCTTTTTTTATATATGTATGTATGTATTTGAGTGCTTATGCATGAGAGGAGATAGATAAAATAAAAGATAGAAAGAGAGCAAGATGTTCACACATGCACACAAAAACATGCAGACACGCACACATACATACATGCATATGTATATATATATATATATATATATATATATATATATATATATATATATATATATATGTGTGTGTGTGTGTGTGTGTGTGTGTGTGTGTGTGTAAAAAAGTATCTATGTGAAAACATATTTCTGCAAATGTGTGGGAGTGCTGGGGAGCGGGTAGAATGCCATGTGGGTGTATCTCTTGCGTTTCGGTGCATCGACATACTTCGATGACAGGCGGTCGATCTTTGACACTCATAAATATCCTTGTAGAGATCAGTTGTTCAACGTTGCGATAATAATTGGCGGCATTTTGTCGGAAGCCTCTGTTTCCCTTCTCTTTTACCATAGACTACATATTCCACGGTGCAGCCTGGCCCTCTTTTCGCTTGCCGTTCAGTACAATATGTCAGAATCGGTCAGATATGTCAGTTTCAATTTGCCGGCTCCCTGGTGAAACGTGCCTCAGTAATACAGAACTTTACAAAGATTACATACTTGTTGTTCTTCCATAGTTGCGCATGACCTCCTCTGGTTGCTTTTCTTTTTCTATGCATTACGTTCAATTTCTGATACAATTGACCGTGATAGTTTTTCCCGCTTTTAAAAGGTTATCGTCGATTATGTCAGATGTTGTCCATCATAATATATTTTTTTGTTGTTGCTTGAAATTAGGCTTTTAATTCTTATAATTCTTGTCGAACGAACCATTGCTCATTTTTCTCTTCTTGTAAATAATCAACTTTTCATCGTATTTATTGGTGGAAATTCTCCAAAATCATTATTTGACTCGATAAACCAGTAATAGTAT
>CAHIKZ030003604.1:1927500-1960000 GCA_903632075.3 Acanthosepion pharaonis | reverse complement strand
CGCATGCGTATATATATATATATATATATATATATATATATATATATATATATATATATGCACGCATGCATATACATACATTCCCATACACATACACGCTAACGTACCCGCACGAATATATACACGCACAAAGGCAACAATAATATACGGAGCGTGTGCAGATGTCACAAATGTTTTTTGTTTTTTCTTTTTGAAAACTAGAAATTGGATACACACTTGAAGCAACAAAAAAAAGTTTTTTCTTTTTACATACATTTAAAATTTGCATTCTAAGAAATTCCTTTCATAGTCTCTTTGAGATATGTACTATTTAATGATGAATCGACCTAACAACTTTATTTTCCGTCTTGCATTCGATAAAAAACACATTTGAGGACTATGTTTTGCATCGATCACCCACAGTTCACCGCCGGTTGAAATATCTGGCACGCTCACATACTTGTGAGGAAGCGTGGAACTCCGTACGCAGACGCACATGCTCTAATTTTTTTTCTCTTTCGCTCTCTCTCTCTCTCTCTATCTCTCCCTCGCTCGCTATCTTCTTCTCTGCTCTTTCTATACGCATATATGTAAGAAAGATTTCACCAGTAATAAAATAAAAATACAAGTTCAAATTTGGTCCCACTGAGAAGGAAAGTTTTAACAACTGTTATTTTTGTGAAAACTTGAAAGCATTACCGATTGTTTTGCAGTAATGATAAAACGATATCAATAAAACAATAATAATAAGGAAATCGCTTGAAAAAAGGGTGGAAATTTCCGCAATTGAAAAGAAAAAGCAGAAAAAAATAAACGACATTTTGTGCTGTGCGAACAATGTTTATTTGACGAAAATAATAATAATAATAATGGCTCTTCATTTACGAGCTGTTAGTTAATTCCCGAGGCATGCTAAAGTACATTTGTGTTTCTTCACCACCCTAAGAGTTAACTGTTGGTCATATTGCAGACCCTAGTTTCAGGTTCTTAGGGAGAATGCGCAATTTTCCGTGATTAGTAGCCGAACAAACTTCGGTTGCTAGCTCTATTATCATCTGCTTATTAAGATATGTCAACCCAATTTCACCAGTAAACTATGGTATGGTTTTCAGTCCCTATGATACCATGGTGCGATTTGAACGCAGACCTTACGGTTCGAACAAGGACGTTCTAACGACTCGGTCACTTATTCTCTTTGGAATAAATATCTCTACATGTCTTATTAAAGAAGCTGTTGAGAGAGCATCAATATGAAGTAGTGTTTAGGAAGGGCGTTGATCTTTGCCGTTGTAATGACCCATTGGATGCCTCACACCAGTAATGTAAACGTTCAAGATTTTGATGTTTGGAAATAACATTGAATCATATATTCGCGGGAATCATTATAAAGTGTTTTGTAAAACATTACAAAATTACATCAAGTGATCGGCAATGATTTTGGATCCTTCTGGTTTTTATTTCTATCTTTTTTCCCAACTGAAGATTTTGTGAAATAAACAATAAATCATTGAATATACCAATAAAAACGATTGGACATAAAACAAAAGATATTACTAAAACTCAACACATTTTCTTGACACTTTTTCTTGGCTCGGGCTGAGACTAAATACAATTTCATTAGTTAAGGCAGTACAAAAAATGCCTTTAATTTTGTATATACATTGTAATAAGCAAGTTAATCTTGTAAAAACATTTTCAAAACGCCTTTTTTAATCTTAAAAAAAAGACCAGAAATAAAAATATAAAACGCAAATCAATATACCGTATAAGTTGATTTCATGAATAATATTTTGTAAAATTACACAAAGTACAACATACACATGCACACACGCACGCACAAACACATACACATACACAGACACAGACACACAAATAACAGAAAAAATTAAAAGAATTTTTTGTTGTTGAGAATTATTCTACACCTTTAAAATATATTCTTGTAAATAAATCTAATTATTATTTCAGATATTGATACTACACTTACTACTGCTACTATTACTACTATTATTGTCATGTTTTTCTTTGTAAGTTAAAAGAAATGATATTTTTCTTGCTGATGTAAATAAAACACGTATCACATCTTAGATGATTTTTGCTGTATTTATTTAAATGATTTATTTTCCCCTTTCTTTTCAAATTAACTGAAAGCTTTAATGTGTGTAATGACTAACACAATCATTACTACAGAGGTAAGTCTTTCCCTTACTGCATGACTCATGCTTGTGGCCTTGTGCCAAAACTAAGTTATATTTGATAAATAAAGACTGTTCTTCTTATTTAATGAATTTAACTCTGTCTTATTTTCAATAAATGTAGTTATTATCTATATCATATATATATATATATATATATATATATATATATATATATATATATATAATATAATTATTTATTATGAAATAAATATGTTATAAATCACTACAAAAATAGCAATTTTGTTTCAACACCTCCGGTGTCCTATGAAGTGATCACTTGATAAGACACCGGAGGTGTTGAAATAAAATGGCTATTTGTGTAGTGATTTTATAACATTTATGTTATAGTTTTTAAATAAATAATTATATCTACTCTACTCTGTATTGAGCACTCTTTTAAGAATAGTAATTGTTGGTTATAGGAATTTATTCCGTATACACCAATCATATAGTTGTGTATATATATATATATATTATATATATATATATATTATTTTCAATAAATGTAGTTATTATTTGTTATATTACGTAATATCAGTCCTCCTCTATGGCAGTGAATGCTGGACAATCTCATTACAGATGAAGAAGAGACTTGATGCCACAGAAATGTGGTTCTACAGAAAGATGCTTAGAATACAATGGACCGAACACGTGAGTAACGACGAAAATTATAGAGACAATGGAAATGAATAGAACATTTCTACTTAACATCATAAAGAGACAGTTGGCAGTTTTAGGACACATACTAAGTGTCGATAACAAATGTGAATCACGTTTGTTACAGTTTTAATATTCTACGAGCTGATTTTTGTAACAATTTTTTTAAGCGGTGGAGAGTGTAGGTTATGTAACGGTCAATAGTGCGGCAAGTGAAATCGACAAGCCGAGTTCAAATTCGTGCATCGTCTGTTGTATTCACTTTCACGTAAATGCACTTGGTAAACTCATGAATTCGTCTATTCTTCCCCATTTCCCGAATTAAATAGCAGCGCCGGCTGGTTTATTTATCCTTTGGTGTCAATCATTCTAGGAGAAGGAAAACACCGAATTCCAAAAATCATCGAAAACAAAGGGAGGTCACTCGACTATCATTCCCAAGAATTCATGTTAATTGACGAATGAGAACCAAACAGAAGCTGTGAAAATCCATAATCACTTATATCCCGAAAGGACAGGATATTAAAACAAAATAATTGACCTAGCACCCGATGACGTTACAGTGTAGCCTAGTGCTTCTCAAGTTACCTGATGTGACGTACGGGCAGTTTTTTTCATTGTGCGAGGTATCGGCGAGCGAAGCTTTCCAATCCAGTATTGCTTCCCCACTATTTTTCTTTTCTTTTTTAAGATATGTCCTATTTCATGGTCATTTTGTGACTATTTGTACTAAACATGAAGTCATGATGCCTTATTCATTCTAAGGCCAGATATAACAAGTCTTCCCAGGGTACCAGGGACAGGTACTTATTTTTGCCACAGAATGATATAATAACGACCCTAGAAAATATTATTTGATCATTCGTACTATTATTAATTTATAGCAGAAAAATATCAGGAATATAACAAAAGTTGCATCATTTTTTTAAATTTATATTGCTTTTGTAGAAATGTATATCCATGAAAATGGCTTTTTGTATTCTGAGGTCTTGTTTCCACGCAGTCATACGTCACATCATAATGACGGTTTTGTCATGCGTGTTTCAATTCACTGTTTTGCTGTTCATTATATCGCATTCGTTAGTTTTATGGTAGGGACCTTCAGTGATATTTCGATACCTAAGGTTTAAAATTAATTTTTAAAAATGAAAAAGCAATCTTGAAGATTTCATTTTAGCTTTAATTGAAAGCTGAATGATTAAATTTACTATTCCCAGTAAGTCAAATATTCTGGTATATTTTAAATAAAAATTATATAGATCGGAATCTCAACTTTTCGGCCGATTTAAGAAAATTTTCTTAAAAGCAGCCATTTTCATAATTTTAAGAAATTTGTCAACAAAAAATTTTCGATTTTAAAAATCTTCAAAAATTGTCTAATATATTTGTGACACGTTATTTGAGTAAAATTAGCAAATTTAAAGTTAAATTAATCTGATTTGAAACAAATATTACTTACTTATAGCATAAACAATATAGTATACAAGCATTTGATAAAAACGGCTCCTCTTTTAATCATGTCTTTATTGACGTTATCGACGTAACAAATAAGTTACGAGGTGATGACTGCTAGTCTGGATGACCAGAATTGACATAAATTTTACGAAATCTAAGTGAACTCATTTTTTTGATTTTTAACTACCTAGTAATTTTTACAGATTAACATCATATTTTCAGCAATTATCTAATATTTTATTGACTTTTATTTATGTTTAAAGATACTTTACGAAAAAAAAAATTAAAATAATATTAAATTTTCTTAGATTAATTTTAAAATTTAATAACTGACATGAAATACCACGATAGAGGTAAAAATCAATAATTTATGAAATGTTAGGTTATTTTACGTCAGTCTCCTGTGAATTGGATTGTGACTATATTTTCTTTGTTTCCTGGGAACACTCAGCATACCGGCAGTCGATAGTTCGTGTACCGGCACCAGCACGCGTATCACACTTTGAGTAGCACTAAACTGTAGACAATTCAGTCAACGTTATAGTACAAAATATTCTTAATTTGATGAACATGGATTGTGGAATGATGATTTATACAACGTCAATTCATTAAAATGCAACCGTTTGATATCAGACTATTGCTTTAGAAGCTGCAATAATTGTATCTGGTATCTATAGCATTGGCTGGCAACCACGCTAAGAGATGGAAAACTAACTTATGATTCATTAAAATGTTACTGGGTAGTTTTTATATTGCTTACCTGTTTCATTTGTTTTCTACGGTTTATCAAACCTTTGCAGGAAATTTAGAACCAAAAGAACGTTTTTTTTTTATTGTAAGAGTAATTTTTAGATAATAATTATTTACTGATACCTATCTTACTAATTAATCCATAGCTAGTGGGAAGAGGTGGATTTATATTTTACGTAAGTGAATATAACAAAATTTTTGACGTACGGTAGCCATTAATAATTAAGTATAACACAACACTTCAATGTTAAATAAAACAGTATTTAATTACAACCGCAAATAAACGCGTCTTAAGAACAACGAAGTAAAAATAAACCAGAAACAATTAACCATTTCAATGAATACCTTTTCAATAGCGTGGCTCAACTTAACGTCCGGTAAATCCTAAATCAAAACCCAAATCATCGAAGCCCAATAATTCTTACTAATAATTGCACCCAATAGTCACTCAATTAACACTTGCAGTCAGTAGTCTGGCACCGCTATTTATACACCTGACGGAAAACATATATTCATAAGTCCAGAGGGTCACGCTTAGTGCCAGTAGTTACTCATTTTCTTCCTATATGACACAAACCCAACATAAACTGGAACTCGGATCTTCGTTTAACAATTCCGTTACACCACCCACCCATCCAATCTTACAACACCTGATATTCCCAAGTGGTCTCCAATCTGGACACTGACCAGGCTTGACGTTGGAATCACTAGTCTTGGAGTGCAATTGAGTGCAATTATTAGTGAGAATTATTGGGCGTCGATGATTTGGGTTTTGATTTAGGATTTACCGGACGTTAAGTTGAGCCACGCTACTGACAAGGTATTCACTGAAATGGTTAATTGTTAAGCACTGACCAGGATCGATGTTGGAATCACTAGTCTTGAATGACAACCAATGTAAGAGAATAGGAAAACTAACTTATGAAACATTATGGGTAATTTTATTTTGCGCTACGTCCAAAAATCAATTTGTCTCACATTTCGTAAGGAAATACAATAATCTCTGTAAGTCCAACTGTGATTTATTTAAAAGCTAGATTATTAATGCTTGTCTGAATCTGACGGGGATATTTGTGTAATTTTGCGATTTCATTATACTTATGAAATATCAAAAAAATCATTACGCTTAAGTTCCACACTTTGTAGAAGCGAAGTTAAACAAATAACTTTTAGTTCGGAAGGGCGGGCGGCGTAACAGTTATCGGTGATAAAAGCTGAATCGGAGTTCCGAGTTCAAATTACCGCCAACTCTGTTGCCTTCACTTTCACGCAAAAGGTAGAAATCCATATCTTATCCTCCACGCTATGGGTTAAATATCAGAATAGAATGGTCTGTTTCATAGAACTAATGGAAGCTTTTTGCATTTTGGGGTCAATTTTGACATTTGAAAGAAAACTATGATTCTTAATGGCCAGTGGATCTGAGATTTGCTTCACATTGCAATAGGACATCTTGTAAGTCGTCCCAACCAAAATGTCTTGTATATTTAAATTTTGAATCCTCTTATATTATAGTAGATTTCTAAATCCCCAGAATAATATCTACGTCAAGGTAAAGACTCCACGACGCAATAAGCTACAGGGGATTTCTTTGTAATGGAATGCTCTGATGACGAAATACTTTGACAAGATATACATGTATATATCTATATGTGGCTATAACAGGCCGGTTAATAAAATTTGAGGAATAATAAGCCAACAAAATCTTAGGAAATTTTATCATTTTACTATCTCTCTTAAAGCCTGAACTGTTCCATTTTGCATTCAATATATCCTGTGAGTGTAAAAATTTTAAGCCTTCTTTTCTCTTTATGTTCCCTAAATAATTCAACCGTTTTTTTCTGATGTTAAGCATGAGTGTCGTTTTGGTTTATATTCTCTGTAAATCTTCATATTTCTCAAATGTTTAGTTAATGGTATTCTCAGCATCCTTCTAACCATATTTCACTTGCTACAAGTCTGTTTTTCATCTATGGGGAGATTGTTCACCACTCATTCACATATAGAAGGACTGATATTATATAACAGTTTAGTGCTCTTTTCTTTGTTTCTAACGACATTTTCCCGTTTCTTAATACTTTGCTTTGGGGTTGCAGTTTTGCTCTCTAAATGCGCCTTCTGACTTCAGTGTTGCATTTTACTTGCTCTGTTAAAACATTTCCCAAATATTTACATTTTTGTACTTGCTTATCCAATTTGTAATTTCCATGCTGCGTTGCTTCTTTTGCTGACAACATTACACTGAATTCTTACAACTGATGTCTAAATCTATTTTCTCGCTTTCCTTCACTACCTTCTGTAGGAGTTTTTGTATTTTTCCTTTCTGAGTCTGCAATCAACACTATGTTAGTTGCATATATTATGTTGTTAATATCGTGGCCTCCAATAATGAAACCTGGTAGGACAACTAATGCTATCAGAAAAGCCTCTCTGTATAAGTTGAATATGTCCGGCGAGAAGGAACATCCTTGTCTTACACCCCTTTCCATTTTTGCATATTTACTGAATTTATTCTCTATCCGTATGCAAACTGTTTGCTGTCAGCATAAGTTCTGCATTTTGTTATATCCTTCTCAAATAACAATTCCTTCGTTAGAATATAAAAAAGAGGACTGAACTGTCGTGCAATATCAGTCATCCTATATGACAGTGAATGCTGGACAATTTCCATACAGATGTAGAAGAGAACTGAAGCAACATAAATGTGGTTCTACAGAAGGATGCTGAGGATACCATGGACTGAGTATGTGATAAGCGACGAAGTTTTAGAGAAATTAGAAGCAAAAAGGATACTTATACTTAAGATAAGAAAGAGACAGTTGACATTTCTAGTGTACTTGGAAAATTTGATACTCACACGGCAATTTGAAAGCAAGAAAGGCAGAGAAAAGCTTGAGTAAATGGATGGCAGAACAGGGCTTATGGGTGATAATAAAGATACAAGATTTATTAAGAGCTACACAAGGCAGTCAATTGTGGAACGGCAGGGTCGCCAATGTCCTGAAGGGATACGCTACATAGAAGAAGATAAGGGATAAAACAATGGAAATAATATAAGGATGAAAAGAAGAAAACATAAAAATTAGAAGAAGAAAACAGATGACGTAGAATAACAGTATTGTCCTCAAGCTAATTCCATAATAATGTAATACTACACACAAACACACACACACACATACAAATATATATATATGAGAGGTTATGAAAAGTGTATATTTTAAAAAGACGAGAGAAGCTGGAAACGTTTTTGTTTTTAATGTCCAAGAAAATTTTGATTACTACTACATAAAAAAGACGATGGTTAAACATCCGAAAGCATAAGAAAAAATTAATTCCTTTGAATAATGTGTGGGAATAATCACTCTTCGATTGATGAAGGTCTCAAAACCCGAAACGTGTAAGAAAAATATGGAAAATAAAGTATAATATATATTTAATACCACATTAAAACAAAAAACGCTTGCGCCTTCTCTCTTCTCTTATATATATATATATATATATATATATATATATATATATATATATATATATATCAAATAGTGTACAAGGAGTTGCAAGAAAGACGAGTATGACTATTTCACAGAGAATGTATTTTATTTCGTTCTTTACATTATAAAAAAAGACCAATTAGACGATCAGAATAGTTTAATATATACTTGAGCCATCTTTAACATTTTACAGAGACAAACTAATTAAATAAAATATTAGCGTATCATAATCACTTAACTCAATAAACATCTTTTTTTTATTCTTCTGTTATATTCTCATGATTCTCCTCTGTATTCCTTTCATTCTTCCTGTTCTTGTTGTCCTTCTTCTTCTTCTTCTTCTTCTTCTTCTTCTTCTTCTTCTTTATTATTATTATTCTTCTTATTTCCTTTCATTATTATTCTATTATTCTGTCTTTTCTTTTCATTATTATTCTTCTTATTCTGTTATTATTCTTCTTCTTCTCCTTCTTCTTCTTCTTCTTCTTATTATTATTATTCTATTATTCTGTCTTTTCTTTCATTATTATTCTTCCGCTTTCCTTTCATTATTATTCTTCTTCTTCTTCTTTTCTTCTTCTTCTTATTATTATTATTATTATTCTTCTTCCTTTCATTATTATTCTTCTTCTTCTTCTTCTTCTTATTTTTATTATTCTTCTTCTTCTTCTTCTTCTTCTTCTTATTATTCGTATTATTATTCCGCTTTCCTTTCATTATTATTCTAATTATTCTGTCTTCTTCTTCTTCTTCTTCTTCTTCTTCTTATTATTATTATTCTTATTATTATTATTATTCTGCTTTTCCTTTCATTCTTATTCTTAATTATTCTGTCTTCTTCTTCTTATTTTCTTTATTCTTCTTCTTCTTCTTCTTCTTTTTTCTTCTTATTATTCTTCGTTTCTTCCGCTTTCTTCTTCTTCTTTTCTTTATTCTTCTTATTATTATTCTGTCTTATTCTTATTATTATTCTTCTTTTCCTTTTATTATTATTCTTATTATTCTTATTATTATTATTCTTCGTTCTTTTCCTTATTATTCTAATTATTCTTCTTCTTCTTCTTCTTCTTTTTCTTCTTCTTTTCTTCTTCTTCTTCTTCTTCTTCTTCTTATTATTATTATTCCGCTTTCCTTTCATTATTATTCTATTTATTCTGTCTTCTTCTTCTTCTTTTTCTTCCTTCTTCTTCTTCTTCTTATTATTATTATTATTATTATTATTCTGCTTTCCTTTCATTATTATTCTAATTATTCTGTCTTCTTCTTCTTCTTCTTTTTCTTCTTCTTCTTCTTATTATTATTATTCTTGTTATTCTCCTTCTTCTTCTTCTTCTTCTTCTTCTTATTATTATTATTATTATTATTCTACTTATTCTGTCTTCTTCTTATTAGTCGTAGTATTATTCCGCTTTCCTTTCATTATTATTCTATTTATTCTGTCTTCTTCTTCTTCTTCTTCTTCTTCTTCTTATTATTATTATTATTATTCTGCTTTCCTTTCATTATTATTCTAATTATTCTGTCTTCTTCTTCTTCTTCTTCTTCTTCTTCTTATTATTATTATTATTATTATTATTATTATTATTCTGCTTTCCTTTCATTATTATTCTAATTATTCTGTCTTCTTCTTCTTCTTTTTCTTCTTCTTCTTCTTCTTCTTCTTCTTCTTCTTCTTCTTATTATTATTCTTCTTTCCTTTCTTATTATTCTAATTATTATTATTATTCTTTTCTTTCATTATTATTCTTCTTATTCTTATTATTATTATTATTATTATTTCTTCTTCTTCTTCTTTCCTTCTCCTTTTTTCTTCTTTATTTTTCTGTCTTCTTCTTCTTCTTTTCTTCTTCTTCTTCTTCTTCTTCTTCTTCTTCTTCTTATTATTATTATTCCGCTTTCCTTTCATTATTATTCTAATTATTCTGTCTTCTTCTTCTTCTTCTTCTTCTTCTTCTTCTTCTTCTTATTATTATTATTATTATTCTGCTTTCCTTTCATTATTATTCTAATTATTCTGTCTTCTTCTTCTTCTTCTTCTTCTTCTTCTTCTTCTTCTTCTTATTATTATTATTATTATTATTCTGCTTTCCTTTCATTATTATTCTAATTATTCTGTCTTCTTCTTCTTCTTTTTCTTCTTCTTCTTCTTCTTCGTCTTCTTCTCCTTCTTCGTCTTCTTCTTCTTCTTCTTATTATTATTATTATTATTAATATTCTGCTTTCCTTTCATTATTATTCTATTTATTCTGTCTTCTTCTTCTTCTTTTTCTTCTTCTTCTTCTTCTTCTTCTTCTTATTATTATTATTATTATTATTCTGCTTTCCTTTCATTATTATTCTAATTATTCTGTCTTCTTCTTCTTCTTCTTTTTCTTCTTCTTCTTATTATTATTATTATTATTATTATTATTCTTCTTTTCTTTTCTTCTTATTATTATTCTAATTATTCTGTCTTCTTCTTCTTATTATTCTTCTTCTTCTTCTTCTTCTTCTTCTTCTTCTTCTTATTCTTCTTATTATTATTATTATTATTATTATTCTGCTTTCCTTTCATTATTATTCTATTTATTCTGTCTTCTTCTTCTTCTTCTTCTTATTATTATTATTATTATTATTCTCCTTCTTTTCTTTCATTATTATTCTAATTATTCTGTCTTCTTCTTCTTCTTTTATTCTTCTTCTTCTTTCGTTTCTTCTCCTTCTTTTATTCTTCTTCTTCTTCTTATTATTATTATTATTCTTCTTTCCTTTCATTATTATTCTATTTATTCTGCTTTCTTCTTCTTCTTCTTCTTCTTCTCATTATTATCATTATTATTATTCTGCTTTCCTTTCATTATTATTCTACTTCTTCTTCTTCTTCTTCTTCTTCTTCTTCTTCTTCTTCTTATTATTATTATTATTTTCTTTGATTTCTGGCGTTTGCACATTTCTTTCCGGGTCCCGCACAGGGACCTAAAGTTAGAAATGGCGTCATGACACTTCCCACTGACAAAAAGAAAAAAAAATTACATAGATAAAGCCCTTCGTAAAGTGTGGGCTGTACTTGTCAGAACAATTTTTTGTATCTCCTTGAGGCATGGACTTCCAGGAATCTCTTCAATTAGTCTACTGCAATCTTTTCTCACCAGTCCTAGGGCTCCAACTACAACAGGGATTGTTGATGTTCCCATATGCCACATTTTCGAGATTTTTATTTCAATGTCCTTGTATTTTGACAACTTTTTGAATATCTTCAAAGATACATTGCAGTCAGCAGGGACTGCCATATCAATAAGGAGGCATTTTTTTTGTTTGTGGTCTTTAATAACAATGTCTGGGCGGTTGGCTTTGATTGTTCTGTCAGTGTGTATTGTGTAGTCCCATAGAATTGTAACAGGACCTATCTCCGTAACCGGGTTTGGGTGGTTTTCATACCAGTTTCTTTCAGTTTCCTTCCCGTAGAAGTTGCAGATTTTCCAGTGCAGATATTGGCCCACTCTGTCATGTCGGGTTTTATATTCAGTGGGTGCCAACATCGTGCAACCTGATACAAGATGATCAATCGTTTCTGGATATTTATCACAGAATCTGCATTTTTGGGCTGACACAATATTTTAGTATATGTGCTTGATAATTCCTAGTTAGCAAGCATTGGTCCTGCGCATCAAGGATAAAACCTTCAGTTTCCGCTTTCAACCCTGCACTGCGTAGCCACTGATGGGTACGGGTTTTTGTCTACGTCAGCTTGTTTGGTACGGGCAGAGTATTGGCCATGAAGCGGTTTATCTTGCCATCGCTTCTGTAACTGGTCGGTTGTATTCGTCTTTGCAGTCTTTTTTAGGTATTTTGCAGTTTCAGCTGGTGTATTGTGTTGTAGTTGCATCTCTACGCCCATTTGAAACTCCATTTTGAATTTGTTGGCTTCTTTCATTACGGAGTAAAGACGCTTACTATTTTCATGTTCCTTGACGCATACCATCATCCAATCTTCTGTAGTTTCCAAATATCTTTGGAGGCCAATTGTTGTAGTTTTGTAGGACAGTTCTAGTTGAACTAATCCTCTGCCTCCTTCGGATCTGGGCACATACAGACGATCAACATCAGCTTTGGGATGATGCATGCGATAGCAAGTGAGAAGCTTTCTCGTTTTGGCGTCCATTCACTTAATTTCAGCTATGGTCCAGTTAAGGACATTAAAGCTGTATTGCACTACAGGGACAGCCAATGTGTTTATGGCTGTTATTCTGTTTTTTGAGTTTAGCTCAGTGTTTAGTACCAGACGTATACGCCTTTAGTACTCTTTTCTTATTTTTTCCTTCATTTGGGGGGGTTGTATGCCATCTCCTTCGCTAATTCCTAGGTACTTATAAGCTTAATCATGCTCCAGTTCCCTAATCTTTGTGACAAAATCTAAATCAATTAAGGGTGTTTCTGTAATTCTACCTTTCTTGAAAGTTACTATTGCACATTTATCTAATCCGAAGTTCATACCTATGTCGTCACTGAAATATTTTACAATATTGAGGAGGACTTTCAACTTCAACTATTCTGTCTTCTTCTTCTTATTATTATTATTATTCTAATTATTCTGTTTTCTTCTTCTTCTTCTTCTTATTATTATTATTATTAATATTATTATTCTGCTTTCCTTTCATTATTATTCTACTTATTCTGTCTTCTTCTTCTTCTTCTTCTGCTATGCGCTGTTTCCCTTCAGAATGTGTGCTTTCATCACTTGCCACAAATACCTATCCTTATGTGCGAGTAGTGTAACCATTAGCGGCACGGTGTCAGAAATTGATGAGCCAAGTTCGAATTCACTGCCGTGTTCCTTACATTCAATTACACACATACACACACACACACACACACACAACCATTAGGAAAAAGTATAATTCCATTTCTTCTCTTCCCATCTAAGGCTTAAATAGCAGGTCATACTGGACTATCTAACCGTGTTTGTCAAGCAGTCTAAGTGGAGGACGTCTCTTAATTCAAAACCATATGTAATGCTGACAGTGTGATACTATATAGCCATTTAAAAGACTCTGTAATATCGACTGAGATCGAATTGCTGTAGTAAGATCGAGTCTCAGTGACTGCATCAGATTTTTGTTTTTTGGTTAGACGTAGCTAAAATGTACAAATCGGCGAGAAATAAGTTCCACTCGAAAAGCTTCTTCCTGTGAACCACTTCTCTGTGGAACAGACTCCCAAGAAGATGTTTCACTACAATCTTAACCTGTTCAAGTCTAGAGTTAACCGTTATCTTTTCCTCCTATCCATATAAGAAATCCCTTAATGTAACCCTCTACCTCGAGTGGTTCCCGAGCCTTGTACAGGGTGAAGTTTACTGTAGAAAAATAAGAAAAAATGGTACATATGCACGCGTGATTGTTGATAAATTAATCACGCGAAGTACTGCAGAAGTGCAGAGATCGATCCCTATTGACGCTCATGTATTTTGCCCTTACACCTGACTAAGCTTTGCTTTGCAAATATAGATATAAAGAAATAATAGAGATTAATATTAGTCTTGATTGTCAGTTTAGCCTTAGTGGCATGAAAAGCAAATATATTGAAAGAAAATTATTTCCTTAGGGTAGATAACAAAAAGAATATGGAAGCAAGTGGCCACCAACGATGACATTATGAGTGACAGATGGCGGCAGTCGGAAAGCTATATCACATAAAATGGTCGAAGAGACGCCACAGTTTTTCTGATTGTTGTGTGCGCATGTGAGCTGAAGGCCCGCGTTGATTAATGATGTTCAGCCATGCAATGCATAGTAAAAAGATTCTAAATGTAATTTTGGAACGGGATTTGGTGAAAGAATTTGATAAAAGAGTTTTGCTTGTATTTTTAGCCAAAAAACAAAAACAAAAACAAAAAGAAGCAAATAAGAAAAACAAAATTATTTCGTATGAAACTAAAATATATATCTTCAATGTTTTGCACGCGTTTTGAATACGACTTGATATCAATCTGCTCAGATTCATTCAAAGCGACTTATCCTGTCTGACAAAATTCATGGTGTTCATATCAGGATTAATGATAATTGAAAAAAAAGCCACCAGATAAATATACTTGTGAGAAAGTCTAAATAATGTTTCTTTAATGTGCCGTGGCCTTTTAGGTCGTGCACATTCATGGATCTCCACATCTTTCTATCCTTCGTTGCTGTAAACAATATTTGAATATTTGTCTCCTTTTGGCTCACTTTACTCGTTGTTCCCTTTGATCCTCTTACCTTCAGCATATCTTGTGAGTGTTAAATTCTCCGAGCCCTCCTTTATCATTACATGTCCCAGAAATTTCAACTGTTTTTTTCTCATCCTAAGCCCAAGTGTCCTTTTTCATTCCTATAATCCTTAAAACGTATGCGTTGCTTCCGTGTTCCGTCCATAGTATTCTTAACCTTCTGTAGAAATATATTACTATTGTCACAAGGTTTTTATCTTTTATGAGTAAATTGTTCGGCATTTACTGCCATATGGAAAGGATAGATATTTACATAGCAGTTTCAACACTATTCTTTGTTTTTAACGAAAGTTTCCAATTATCTTCATAAATTTCATCGAGCTATCGTTTTATGATGATATCCTCATGGATTTGTTTTCGTATCATCTACGAGAGATGTCTGAAATGTAAATTAAAGATAGGTAATCAGTTGATAATAAAACATTGTAAAAACTGTAAATACAAAGAAACAATGGGTATGCAATACTTCTTGTAACAGCCAGAACAGCTTTCATATTGATTTCATAAATCTAAAAAAAAAAGTTGATTCGGCGATCAAATAATATGCTGACCGAAATGTATTGATAGTATCAGCAAAGTGAGATTACCAGTTCAAATAACTCGTACAAGAGCATATCGAAGAACAAATCAATATGCGTGTACGCATGCGCATGTCAATACTCCTGCGCATATACGATACGTACGCCTCAGGTCGCGGGTTTTTTGATAATTATAGAAATACTTAATACGTATGCGGGAAAAACTGGATGAATTCTACGATGTGAGTTTTCGCATTTATATATCTTTGTGAATGGGTTGTTAGGTTTTGTTTAAATGTAGAAAAATATATTTTAATTCGGAAAGTCATATGCGATTTCTGCATTTGAGAACCAATTGTCACGACGAATGAATCATACTATTAAACATTGGTGGAAATTAAAAATACATTTTAAGTACGCTAACAGTGGATTCAGTACTATATTATCAACATTTGCTTTTTCCATCTACATTTATAGATGTTAGAAATTAAACTAATCACAACTGACTATTAAAGGATGATAAAATTTTGAGGATTTCAACGTCATTTACTGAATTTTTTTGCTAATTTTCGCTATTTTTTATCCATAATGTTCAATGTGATAACATTTTACAACTTTTTAACAAGAAAAATCTCAAATTGTTGTTAATTGCTGCAAAATATTGCAGATTTGTTTAAGATGAAATGATCTGTTATGACATGTCTCTAATTTGTATTTAGATACATTGTATTTATTTTCAGTTTTTCTAGTTAAATTGTTCACCGATATTGCATATGATTCATTACTGTACACAATTAGGTTACAGTAAAATTCGTATTTTATGTGAATATTATCTTATGAAAATTGCTATACGTGATAAACGCTTGGGCGATCATATCACTTCCGATTCATGACTGAGGCGGTAAAAGAATTTCCCGCTTTAGGTTATTGGATCCAGTCTGTCCTGCTATTTAATTTATAACTGGCGGCAGAAGAGTTGAATTCATATCTTTCCCAACGGTATGTGCGCATACTTGAATGTAGCAAACCCAACTGGAACTCAAACTCGGTTATCAGCATTCCGAGCCGATATTCATTGCACCACATCGCAGATCCAATTCATAATTATTAAATAAATAAACTGATGCATACTTCAATAAACAAAAATTTTAATAGAATCCAAGCGTATTGTAATTCAACAAAACAAACTTATGTAAATAAAATAGATTTTTCTCCTCAATCTTCGAAACCCAGAAATCCCCCTCATTAGAAGTGAATTCCTCACTGGTTGAAAACTCAGTTATATCGGGTATTCTAGTGGGATATACTATATATATATATATATATATATATATATATATATATATATTATTTATTCAAAAAGTATTAATTACTTCAAGATTTGCGGGTGGCGTAATTGTTATCTTGCTGCGGATGGTGAAAAGGAAAAAGGTAGAAATTTGGTCTGTATAAATATCAGAAGGATCTTGATCGAAAAGTATTCCTCCTTTCCGCCATACAACATGAGGTGAGCGAAAGCACGCTGAAGGTTAACAATATTTATTTACACAAACAAAATTCAACAACGAACTTCATTCAAACTGGATGTGAATGCAGTGTTAACAGATACACAAACAGACACAACTATATATATATATATATATATATATATATATATATATATATAAAAAACAGTAAGATATATAATCCGGTGTTCTTATAGATATTTTTATTTTTACAAAATAGTGCTCAATGTAAATTTACAGAGCATTAATATTATAAATTAATTGATTTAAAATATTTTTTTCGCTACACAGTTTTAACCATGTTTCAAAAATAGAAACTGAAAGCTCTGAATTTAATTTTGTAATTAAATGAAAGACATTAAATCCATTTCATCAGAGAGAGAGAGAGAGAGAGAGAGAGTTCTTGTTTTACTCAGCTGCATGATGATTTCTCTTCAGTGGGTCGAATTTTTAGGGTTAATACTGATGTTGTTAGAAAACGTGCTTGGATTTAATCTTTTGTTGTTTCGACCGTGATTAATTTGTGAATTACAATAAGTTGTTGTTTGATTTCGTATTCCATATGGTGCGGTAATTCGTAGGTCTTCTTCAGTTGTCTACGATATGATCTTTCGGTTTGAACGTAAAGATGGTAACAACATTATACGTCTGTCTGTGTCTGTTTGTGCCTCTCTGTCTGTCTGTTTGTATCTCTGTCTGTCTGTTTGTATCTCTGTCTGTCCGTTTCTCTCTCTCTTTCTCTCTCTCTCTCTCTCTCTCTCTCTCTGCTTTTAGTGTTTTTCTGTTGTCTGGGCCTGTTCCTTAAATAACCAGACAAGATTTCGGATTCAAGCGTGAAGGTATTTTATTGCTCGGTATGGACCAGTAAGGATCTTTAAAGGTATTAGTACCTGTTGCTCTGCGGATGTTGTGTAGGCGTTTGTGTGCGTAGGCGGGTAGATGCAATATAAGCGTGAAATGGTATCGCTGAGCCGTGTTCTAATTCCGGCCTTCGCTGCTACTTTCATTTTTGAGGACAGAACTTTGGAAACGGCATACATCCATTTTTACATTTAATCTCAAGTTAAATAACAGGACAGACTGGTCTCTCCATCTTTGAATGGCAGTGAATCGAAGAAAGCGGCGATTTCAACATCTTGGGGAAGATAATGGGAAACTATTCCACCATCAATCCCAAGAAGTCATTGCATTTCAGAGAGAATCTGAGGATAGTCACGATCCCCTACGTAATGAAGGAATATGATATTTATTAAATACTTAATTCTACTACGTGAAATAAAAAAATATTACTATTTTGTTTTAAATGTCAAGATTAGTGACTATATCAACCTATGTGAAGAAATTTATATTTCATTGGTCCCAAGTTGCTGATTGCTGTCAGTAGATTTTTTGAATGTCATATCCAAGATCTAAGGTATCTGAACACATAAATTCCTTAGTTGTCCAAACATTAAAATATATTCCCATAAAGTGCTCCCAGACCTCACCGTGCGCTCCTTGTGATTTAATATTTATCTATTAATAAAAACAAATAGAATACTCATTTTTAAAGATTAGGGAGGGTTAAACTCCCGGAGGCGGGTGAGCGTGCCTTCTAAGGAATTCAACATTTGAAGCCTTGCTTTCATTTACCGACATTTGAAATACAATCTATCGACCAAGGCATACCCGGAGAGGTGCGTCTGTGGTTATGATCGTCCACCCATGTATGTGATTTTCATTAGCATATTCTTTTATTTTTTCATCAAAAACGAAATTTCAAGTAAAAAATTTCACTCAAGTCACAACTCTTCGTAATTCTACCCTGAAAAGATTAGTGAGTTTTTCCGACATTTTCTCAAGCAAAAGCGCAAGGAATCATATCAGGGGAGAAAATCAGGTAACCTGATGTTCATAAATGATGGCCGCCACCGAACATTTACTTCTGATGTGGGCTCGAGTATCCTTTTTTATTTTCAATGTGATATCGATCGTAGACCATTTGAGATCAGGTGACACAGACCAAGATGGCGACCGTGACGAGTTGTTATCGCAAAAATCATACAGCTTTGTCAAAAAGTTCAAGAGTCTTTTTAACATGACTGCATTGAGAAATAAAACTATGATTTCTTAACCAATTAAAATTATTTTAAATCTATGCACAAATATATATTAGAGTAAAAACTTTTAATGAGGGAACTGAACGAACGAAATGCCTAGTTTTCATTGATTTACCTATTGCCGATAAAAAAAGGTGAATTTAGATAAAGTGTCTGGTTATTAAACTACTACTGTACCCACGCTGTCAAAAATGGCGGAAATTGTTAGAAAGTTTTAATAGTAAGGTGTAATGAAACAAAAGTCTTCAGTATAGCGGGGATAAAGAAGTCACAACTAAAATATCGACCAATGAACCATTTAATTAATGCGTTCCCTTTTTTATTCTTAAAACGTTTAGTGATATCTATAATTCATTGACTACTTCTGATATTATATAAATCACTTTTTTCACAAGATCTTTTCGTGTTAAAATGTTTATGCTTAATATAACAGTGGAGTGGGAAAATCTCTCGGAAGAAAAAGATTAGCAACAGAGCGACAAAACGGCGACGACAAGATGGTGACGACAAAGACGGCGACGACAAAGACAGCGACGACAAAGCCTATTTCAAGACCAAGTTAAAGCAAGACGATCATTTAATAAACGTTATGTGAGTGCCACGCATGAAAGGCTTGAAAAAATAAGATTACATTCTAAGAACCGGAGGAGAAAAAGAACTGTTAAATTAAACGGTTACTTTTACTTGGAATCTAATTGTTATGGTCCGGTTCATTGTACCCCGGGTGATAGTCTAAGGTAGAACCAATAAAGAAGAACTCGAATACGGATATGGAATAACACAGATATATTACAAACAGGAATATATACAGAGAAGTAGAAAATGTTAGTACGAACAATCAGGTTTAGTAGTAATTGTCTGAACGCGACTCTGTTCGGACTGCCTCTGACTTGACTGACTCGCTCTGACTGACTGACAGACTCCTGACGGACCTCACTCCAGACTTCAGACTGAACTCTCTACTTCCTCTTGAGGCGCAGTATTTATTACGTATGGAATAGTCCATTACGTTATTATGAATAAGGTCCCATAACACTAATTTTCTTTGAATGCAGATAAATATTTTATTTGTATAGATTATTAAAACCACTAAGGGAAATAATCAATCATAAATCAACTTAAGTTGATTTACCTCCCTTCCCACTGCAGATAGAAGAGGAAATATAAAAATAAATACATATTGATAAGTATTATATGGTTTGATACTCGAAAGCTTTAGCTGGATGGTTTTATCTCTATTGATGGCTCCACTGACTGGGTTTTCTGATGGATTAGGCCAATATTTATACGGGAGTAGATAAAAATTTCCCGAGCTTGTCGCGTATTTACAGTGAGATGTAATAATATTTGCATCACATGAACGCATACTTTTAGTGTCAAATTGCTATTTTTATGAAATAACATGGATACGGGGAGTATAAATTTGTAGACTAAATTTTTACTTCTTTTTAATCATTACACGCCAAGGAAGGAAATAAAGACATTAAGAAAAGGGGTTATTGAATGTTAGTAAATATGAGAAAAAAAGTACTATTTAGGAGAAAGAACATTAAAAGGAAAAGAATTAAGAAGACATTAGATAAGTATTGCATATAAATTTTGGAAGATCAAAATAGACTGGAAAGCAAAAAACAGGAAGAGACTTCCACAAGCGAGAAGTACAAGAGGGGGAAATTTTTGGTGCAGTGAGGGAGGTATCGCTGCAACGTTGCAATTCCCGGGACCAGGAATCCCAGATTTATTTGTTGTGTTTTCTTCGAAGGCAGAAACAGAAATGAGAAATAAAATGTAGTTTGTTCGCTAGAAGGCAGATACTAGACTTAGTATTTACTAGCCGCTCCCCACTGACAGGATGTAACACAAGGTCAGTTTAATGTGGGGTAGACCGAACGCGTGCCTCCGGGTCAGGTCAAAAAATAACCCAGCACCCACATACATGGGATCCCCGCTCTTTAATACAATGAGGAAGGTACTCTCGCGCGCATCTGTTCCCATGGACCGGGTACCTACCAATAATATTTCAGATGCGCTCTGCCCGAAGACGGAGATAGAATTAAGAGATAAAATGTAGTTTTTTTTTTCTGCCTGAGGATTGATGTTACACGTTGATCACAGCTTTCAAGGACGGAGAGAGTGATCTCAGTGATTTACTAAACGATATGGCACAAACCCGCAAGAATAGAACCCCTAGTGATCGAACTCATTACTCAATCATAATTGATCTAGCGAGACAAGCTTCCTAACTATTATACTGTATCGAAGTACCCATGAGCACAGAGTGAGATTGAGGACAAAAGAATATTGCCCACTATTTATAGTAAAAATACATTCTAAAATTCACTGCAAACGCTTCATCCATGAATGGATAAATATCTGTGGCAATGTGATTGATTGATTTGTTTTTTACGGTTTATCAACCCTTTATGTCTATTAACCCTTTATTTTTTATTTAAGTCGAAACATATTTTGGAATGTAAGTATAATTCGTTTTTTTTTTTGTTTTTGTTTTTTGCAGAGAAATATTATATTAACAACTTTTTGAGAATAACAATGTTTCTTCCAGATACAAATCCTACTATTTAACCCGTATATGTGGGGAGGAGATGGATTCATACTTTTCCCAATAATCTTTGCGCGCAAGTCAATGTAACAAAGCCGACTAGAATTCGAACTCAGCCCTCCGATTTCTATTTTCGAACCGCTATCCGTGACAATGTACAGTAACAATGAGAATGTTGCGAGCCAGATTTCAACATACATTCCTTCAGGCTATTGTTGTAGAATAAAAAGACTTATCTATTTCCGGTTGTATAGTGACTGCATTCGTCTATTTCCGGTGTTTGATAAACCGTGGCAATCGTGGGTTTAGTTAACTTGTAACCTTAACACTTCCTGAAAAGTTCCTTCCGTATTCTAATTGTAAGTAGGAAGTTCATTGTCTCAAGAACACTGCTTAATCTTTTCAAGTCAAAGGTCAATAGTTGTCTATTCTCCATATCCTTAGGTGCCTCTTGAACACTTTAACGAAATCGACGGATTTTTTAAAATATTTTAAACATTGCAAGAACTACAAATATATAAGCAAACTGCATATTTACATTATATTATTAAACTGTTGTTGCCCGAAATAAGCTGAGATAAGGCCAGGAATCTGAGGTGTGTGTGCGTACGAAAAAACCGCGAGTCCATTATCAAGCAGTAGTCATATACTTGGTCATCTCATGCGTATCGTAAATATGGGTAGTCGTAACTCGCTTACGTTGTAACTCAGAGACGACGTGTATATAAAGCTTACGGCCACATCACATTAAAACACCGGTCATCGAAGTTAAGCAACGTCGAACATGGTCAGTACCGAGATTGGTGACCGCTTGGTAATATCAAGTGCTGCAAGCTTGGATGTGCAGGTGGTGTAATGGATAATGGCTCGGGATTGTTAATCGGTGAGCCGAGAGTCAATTTTCGTTGGTTCGTTATATTCACTTACGCCCAAATAACGTTCGGAAAGGTGTGAATTCCCCTCTTCTCCTCCCCCAGTTATGGGTTAATTAGTAAGACTTGTATGTCTAAACCATCTCCAAAAATAAAAATAGCATACACAATATTTAGATATCGGCATTAAATAACCCATAAAGGTGTTGATATGCTGGTAAGAAAAAAACAACCAACCAAACAACTTGTATATAAATATTATATGTTTTTATTTTTGTTTTCGTATTTATGTAATAACTGTGTCTCAATGTAATACTCGAGCAGTTTACTGGAATTTGGACAGCTGGATAACTTCTCTTCTTTTGTGAATGAAAATTTATCCCTTTTGACTCATTTGGAATAAGGTGATACGTAGACCATTTACGTGTCGTTTAAAAAAATCGCCAAGGCAGAATGTTTTCTAGTTCGAATTGATTTTCAGATTTATTTATAGTTGTACAATGAGTCTCTCAAAAACGTCTGTGATCAATCCAACACTCTGGTATGTTAGAACCTGGGCGTCGTTGTCGTCGGCTTTATCTTGTATACAAGTATTTAATTTCTTCTTCGCTGATCGTTTTCTTTATGATGATGGCGTTGATGACTACATTCACCGCCAACGTGCTGGTCCAGGACTAGAAGCTTCCAGTTTCACCAAAAGATGCTCAAGTCATTCATTCCCTATCGCCGTTTGGCTTTGCAAGAGTTGGTTGATGGTGAAAGAAAATCAGGGTAGATGAAAGTGCCGATAGCATGAATTTGTTTAAAGTGGAGCTCAACTTGCCCGGAAGTGACCCAAACACTTCATTTCATGACCCTCCCTCTGCGTTACATATTGAACGGGACATGCAGAATCCAGTTATGAAACTGCAACGGACTGCCGCTGGCTTTGTTATAATTTCGAATGGCGCCATCTGTAGCATGCCCGCAATACAAAGCCCTTTTCATCCGCTGGTTCAACTTTCGGTGTCTTTGAGATTGATTGCGCTTAGTCTGGGTCCTTGTATGTGACATTAACAATGAGGGTGGCCCTACCAGGAGTTTAGCACTCCATACGGCATCGTTCTCATAGACACTGGACCACGTAATATAATCAATCTATATATTTAACAAGGTAAACTTTCCTGTTTGTTTCTTCATTGTTCGTCTGTCTGAAACTTCTTACGGGCTGAAGCAAAAGTGGCCTAGTGCATTATAGCGTTGGCCTGGTAATTTGTTGACATATCGACTGTGAGTTCAATCGCTTGGTCGGGCAGTGTGTACTTAGACTCAGTGGACAAAGAAAAAATACAATAAAATAATAAATTACATATTACCATAAGAATGAAAATACGGCAAACCTGAAACCTCGTACCCCCCAAAAAAAAAAAAAAAAAAACGAAGTGTTAAAAATGTTTTTGTTTTAAAACGCGATGATTAGGATTGTAATAAAAGTATTGATGAAAGTGAACTTAAACATTTTCTTTGTTCTTGTGTATTTACAACAAATTTAATAAGCATTATTTATTTATTTGATTCTTTATTTACACTATTTATTTATAATATTGTTTTCAGGAATGGTTGCTAAAACATCGGTCATACGCCAATTGATTCGAACTTTATAAAATGGTAAATAGTAAAGATTTCCTTACAGTTGGTTCACATATCCTAATAATTTTGTAAATATTTATAAATTTATGAATAAAAATTACTTTCCTATTTATTTCATTATAAGTGGGTAAATGATAAATATTGCATTGCATTAGTCTTAATTGCATTAGTTTTTAAAATTTTGTAATTGTAAAATTATTCTCGTAAAAAGACTCTAATAAATAGTAATTAATATTTTTGTTGTAAATTCTCAAGAACAAAGAAAATGTATAAATTCGCTATTATATTACTAATCATCGCTTTGTAAAATAATAAATATTGTCGAAGAGTGAAGGTATTTAAAATAATAGCAGTGTCAATGGAAAAAAAAAGCGTTCTTTTGACAGTCTGTTGATTTTATGTATTAATATAATTGTATGTCTTGATCAATCTGTGCGACGTGTTACGGAGGGTGTATTTAGTAGAAAAAACATTCACCAGACAGCCACCGATAACCGAGAGTGGCATTGATTTTATTACTTATTGCATTTCGTTGAGTCGACCCCCACCCCAAAACGAACCAGAACCTAGGAACACCAGACGACCTTCCCGACGCCAAGTAATCTTTGTTCTCATATTCCATTGTCGGATCGTTAGTCTGGCTTGCGGAAAATTTACGTCTGGACGTGATAGCAATGGATACAAATGAATGATCTTCAAGATACATGGAAAGGGCAGGTAATTAACTATGCCGGTCACAGAACCCATACCAATGAGTTATTTGATTGAATAAGAAAATCAGATCAAAGACATTTTTGAAAGAAAACCAGTGGTTTTCTTTATCGATCGTTCTCATTTACTGACCTAAAAGAAAACATTTCTCTAATTAGTGTCATTTTCCCTCTTCGTTTGTGTAACCTGTTCCTTCAGGACATAGGTGGTCATGGCACTCCACTATTTCCAGTAGATTTGAGTACAGTTTGTCTTTTTGCTATCACTTTTCATCCCTGTTCTGCTAACCATTTACACAAACTCGTTAGGTAACTTATTCATAGATTTTATCTGCCTTTCTAGTATTCACTATGTCCTGTGTGTGTCAAAATTTCATAGAACCTGTCTATATTTCTGAGATGAGGTATTATGTACACTATTTACATTATTCGGGCTATTTTTCTCATCTTTGTTGCCATATATATCACAACGTTTCGGTCGTTGTACGCTCCGGCCTTCTTCAGGTGGTTGGAATGTTGAACTGAACCCTTTATTTCGCTCGCTGGGGAAGAATTTTCTAGTTCCACATCCCATGTCTAAAGGATGTCAGATATCCTGTTAATTCACCTCTCCAAGTTCTCCACTGCCTTAAACAGGTATTGAACTCACAACTTTATATGTGGCCTAGACATTTCAACAGTCTCCTTCTGATTCTAATAATAAATGCCCTTTTTGTTTCCCTTTTCTATAAAACTCCATCGTTGCTCACAGTAAAACACTTTAAACAGCACTTATATATATATATATATATATATATATATATATATATATATATATAGTGCGATTGATAAATTGTCGATTAAATTATGCAAAAAAAAAGAAAGAAAATATTACTGACATCTCATTTTAACGGATATATTTAACAAAATTACATATATCTTTAGATGTTAAAGCGTAAATTCATCCCTTAAAATCGCCATTGGCTACAACCACCGCCTCTAGACGACTTCGGAATCTCCCGAAGCTCTTCTCAACGGTCTCCGCGTTTAAATTCGTGAATGCTGGCATAATTCTTGCCTTCAGTTCATCTTTCGTGTTACAAGGAGCTTTGTTGGTCTATCCCTCAACTGTGACTCATACATAATAATCAAGGGGGTTACAGTCTGGGGAGTTAGTTTGCCAGATGTAAGGGGTGATGTGGTCGCAGAAATTGTTTGACAACCATGATTAGGATCTTCCGTTTTTGTGGCATTGTGCAGTGTCCTTTTGCTAGACACAGGGTCTTACAGAAGTTACTATGTTGGCCCAGAGCAGCACTATCTCTTTTGGCACTTCATGTAGGCCTCTGTGTTGAGTCTGAGGCCCTTACCGACAAATTCGGGAATTCTTTTCTTATCAGAACGTTCGTAATGTCCATCAGACTTATCCAACTTTTAAAGACTCCTCTACACTGTCCTCAGATTGACAGGCTAAAACACTGAAAATTTCGTATTGGAGCTTCCGGCGTAAATACCAAGCCGTACAGCCATGCTGTTTCCAAATTTATGGCGGATGATGACGAACTGACCTTACTATACTCTGCAATCGACAAAATCAGAAACAAGCAACGCGCATGCGCGAAATTGAAAACATAAATATATAAAATGTCGACAATTTACCCATGCCCCCCTCCCTGTATATGTTTTTAAATTAAGTCATAGAAATCCTGACAAAGTTTTTAAATTTGACAAATGGAAACGTTTCATGAAAATAGATTTGATTAGGTATTTCATTTTTGATCGTTTCGTTTTCCTGATGAAGTCTTGAGTGACAAAAAGCATAATGAAATCTATTTTCAATTAAATTTATTTTCCTGAAACGTTTGCATTTGTCACACAGACACACACATACATACACACACACACACACACACACACACACATATATATATATATGTGTGTGTGTGTGTGTGTGCACGCGCGAGTGTGTCTATGTGTATTTGGGCAGCAATCCTTCGTTTATACAGAAAAGAAGAAAATTATCAAATTTAACCGCAGTACCTTGTCAATTGCTTTTAATGAATATTTTATATATATATGTATATTATGAAATGGACAAAGTCCGACAATTATTTTAAGACATTTTATGTTTATACATTCTTTTTATAGATACACATATTTATGTAAATAAATTAAATATTTGTTATAAAAAGATGTATTTCCTTAAATATTTGTAACTATAAAAAGGATGTATAAACTTAAAATATCTTAAAATATATGTGTGTATATATATATATACTATAAAAATTAGGAGATAAGTTGGTTTCACTACATTGGTTTTAAGAAGAAGAAGAAGAAGAAACAACAACAACAACAATCCAAGTATATTATAACTGTATCGGCGGGGGTTAATTGAAATGTGCATTCTTTTTTAAACAGCCTCATATAAGGTTAAGAGAATTTTTTTGTAAGAATGCAACGGCGCATGAGTTCGGATCTCTGATTCAAAATGTTTTTGGACCCGGAAATGTCATAACTGCTAATTTTTCCTGTTGACAGAAGTTGTAAATGTTATTGTAGTTGTTGTAAGGCTTTACCATTTTTTGAAATTTTCAATCTTAGAATCGGATCACTGCTGTTTTCTTCTTTTAAATTCCACACATGGTTAGCTAATTTATAAGAGCTCCCAAAACTTACTACCTTGAATGAAGACTTATGATTGCATCATTTTCGTTTGAAAAACATTCAGCATAACTTATGGACGTTTTATTCTGACCATTAACATCTATAACATCTGCTTTACAGATTATTGCTTCGATTTTACAAGCTCCATCTAATGGACATGTATTCTTATTTATACAGTTGCATGAATTACTAATGTTAACTATATTTTACTGCACAGTAGTTTTAAAATTTCTGGAGTTTTTTCTATTTATTATTGTTTCTAAATTACTAGTGCAGCTGTAGCTTAATTTGTCTGTGTTTTTTTTAAATCTTACGTAATTCTTAATTTTTTGGGAAGTGTTTAGAAAGTAATTTGAAAAATAACTTTCCTATTTTACATTTTACCTCTAAGTTAAAATGTGCGTTAAACCAAATGATATATTTTCTTTTCATCGAAATGTTCCTCATATGCTGCGGTTTAAATTCTAGTTCAGTTTTATTTTGTGATGTCACCGAACACTAGTTGTCATTTATGTGATGTCAACGAATACTCGTTGTCACTTTCGTAATGCTTGTTGCAGTAGAGACTTTGTAATCTGTGATTACAACTATGGTAACGCTGTTGAATATTAACGCTGTCACACGCCTTCGAATAGCACTCGCGCTAATAGTACTTGCTCGATAATACACGCTCGACAAGTAACCTGTATAGTGATCGGAATAGAGAAATAGTATAGAGAATAACGGTCAGTATAGTAATAGAGGATAAAGCAGAAATGCAGATCCGTATAGTATAGATGATAGACTAGAAATAGCGATCAGTTAGACGTCACACAACTTCCCACTTATTCGTTTTCTCTATGGTCACGTGGTCTACTTTATTCAATAATGGAATCGCCTGTGTTTGCTCGTTGGCGACTACGTTTAAACTCAAGTGTCGGCAAAACATTTTATACCTTTATAACAATTTACTAGAAGAGTTTCTGGATAACCTAGACTCGATTCATTTAGTGATGTGCTTTATGTCCGCAGAGGGTTAGATCTAATATTTACGTATTTTAATTTTGCGTTGGGTTTCGTGTATAGAGAGACACTGTCAGCTTATAGATTTAATTCTACATCCAGATAGTTGACAACATTTTTTTTATTCATTTCGACTTCTATTTCAAGGCAGAGGCTTTTGAAGAGCTTGAAAAGCACTTTTCTTATATTGTCATTTGTTGTTCTGTTGTCTGGCGCTATAATCAGACCGTCTCCCATATACAGACCGTGGTTGTTTATATGTACTAATTTCATATAAGATATGAAGGCCTATTAAATCTGAAACCTCAGCGCCATCAAACAAACCTTATAGTACATCGAAGCCGTCTTTTTTCTTTCTTTTTTAACTCAAGTTACTTCATTGTGGAATAAAATTGATTTACGGCATTGTAAAATTATTTCCGTTTGATCAGATGTTATGTCTACAAAGCCTTTGGCGAAATACAATGCTTCCAGAAAACCTTCTTCCGATATAGGTGCATAAAAGTTTTAATGTTGTATTATAAATACATATTTGTTTTTATTTGTGATTTTGTGGAACCAAGAAATGCACTCACTTGTGTCTTCCCATGTGATTGGCCTGAGTCGCAATCCTTAATGAGTCGCATTTTTTTTTATTATTATTTCTTGTCTTATTTTACCCAATTCAGTTTTCGTTGGGTTTATTAGACGAAAAGAAGGATTATTGGGGAATTCATCTTTATGTATCTTTATGGTTAGAAATGCTTGCTTGTAGCATAATATATGGAGCCGGTCACTTATCCTTAGTTTGGCTGGGATATTTTTAGTCTGTTCGTTTATACTTTTAATGTAATGTTCTGGTGCTTTTTTGTAAATTTTAGCAACTTCGTTTATTTTTTCCGGTATGCCTCCTGGTTCATGGTGTAAATCTTCTTTGTCTTGTTGCCTTTAATTAGAATATTTTTAGTAAACACCAGTGGCATGCCACGCAGTTGTAGATTGGTGGCTTACGTGTAGGGAATTGTGGTACATCGATGCCGTCTTTTTTTGATTTCTTAACCCAAGTCACTTCACTGCGAAATAAAATTGATTTGCGGCAATGTAAAATTATTTTCATTTGATCAATTGTTATGTTTACAAAGCCTTTGGCGAAGTACAAAGCCTCCAGCAGACCTTCTTCAGATATGGATGGATAAAAGGTTTTAATATCGGATTTTATAAATACATATTTGTTTTTATTTGTGATTTTGTGGAAACAGGAAATGCACTCACTTGTGTCCTTTTATTGATTGGCCTGATTCATAATCCTTAATGAGTCGCATTTTTTTTTTTCCATATTTCTTTGCTTATTTTACCCAATTCAGATTTTGTTGGGTTTATTAGACGAAAAGAAGGGTTACTGGAGAATTCATCATTATGGCCCTATATGGTTAGAAATACTTACTTGCAGCGTAATATATGAACCCTGACACTTATGCCTAGATTGGTTGTGATATTTTTCACATCCTCTTTTATACTTTTAATGTACGTGTTTGGTGCATTTTTGTAAATTCATTAGAAGGACGAGTCTATTTTTTTCACTTTCTGTAAAAAATCTTGTTGCCCTTGTGTCATACAAGCTAACCTGTGAAAATATCCAAATGAGTTCTACCTTGAATATCAATATCACCTGTTCAATGTTTTCATAGCCCAACAATCACACCGAGCCAGATATAAATAAAATTAGGAAGAACAAAAGTAAAATGCAAAACAATACCGAAGACACAGCGTGAAACTTTATGATAATCAAAACTTTTTTATTTGAACAAAGGTGCATGGGTTTTACGCTGAGTAACACATACACCTGTCTCAGCTTTGAGCACGAACGCTTTTAAAGTGCAGCTGGAATCAATAGAAATAGAAATATTATAGTGAATGAACTCGATCCACGCATCAAACACATTCCACTAATATAAGACATTTTCAATATCTCGTCTGATGATCTCGTCGAACTGTGCAAACATCACGAGATTTGGTGTGTGCTTCAAACACACCGATCCAAGACAGAAAGATTAATGCACATAGTTGGACGAGTTACATTTTGCATATTATTGCTATTGGAACAGGGATGAAAAGTTAACATTCAGTAATACCTATTTGTATATCTATGTGCCTGTGCAACTGTTCATTTCTATCTCAGTCCGTTCATATCTACTTTTTAGTGATTGTTAACAATGTGACAACTGTGATAAGTTCAGTCTTTCGAATGCTCGTCTTCTTACTTAGACTCCACATTTTCTTATGTGCTTAAATTGATCTATCTATCTATCTATCTATCTATCTATCTATCTATCTATCTTTTATCTATTCAATATTTCAGCTGCCTCATTTTCTATCTTTTCAGTCCACTATCTATCTAAATTTATCTTTTATATGGTCCAGCTAGCAATGGTAGCTAGCAATGAAGCAAGTTGAAAAGTTCAATATTTCAGCTGCCTCATTTTCTTCCTTCCGAGGCCTTATATTTTTCTATGATTTACATCTATCTATCTATCTATCTATCTATCTATCTATCTATCTATCTAAATCTTCGAATATATACCGTATTTGACGGCATATAAGGCGCACTTTTTTTTTTACTAAAAATATCTTTTAAAATACCCCTGCGTCTTATATGCCATATGTAGTTTTAAAATTCGCGATAGTCCACCGAAATTAGCTACATGGCAACCTATTAGTTTAGACTTTAGAGTAACTTTCATACACCTATTATCATTATTTAAAAGGCTATTATGAAAATTAAACGTGTTATCGTCGATAATATCCATTATATTAATTTCATCACGTTTAATATTAGTACTTTGTTTCGCTAAAATTATATGCAATAAATTCAAATTATATATTTGACAATTATATTTGTTTCATTAATATTTTTCTTGCGATAACTTCCGGTTGCATTAGTATAAATACAATCAGAATTTTTATACCGTAATTATTCCACTAAGACGTTTACAAGACGCAGGTTGTGGAGATTATATCAAGGATATAATAAAGTTTTTATAGGTTCGTGTTCTTTTTTTCCTATTATTTTTCATTTAATTGTAATCATGGCTTGTTTAAACAAAATAATACCTCATAAATACAGCCTAGGCTCTACCATTTACTAATAATTTTACTAATTACCAATATTTTCTTGATTTGCCCCCATGAAATTGGGGTGCATCTTATACACCCGTGCGTCTTATATGACGTTAAATACGGTATCTATTCTTGTAGTAACTGCCTAATGTTCCCACTCTAGTAACATCTATCTATCTATCTATCTATCTATCTCTATCATTCCAACTATCTATCTATCTATCTATCTATCTATCTATCTCTATCATTCCAACTATCTATCTATCTATCTATCTATCTATCTATCTATCTATCTATCTCTATCATTCCAACTATCTATCTATCTATCTATCTATCTATCTATCTATCTACCTATCTATCTATCTATCTATCTCATTCCATCTATCTATCTATCTATCTATTATCATGAAAATGTGTTTGGTTGTCAGGCTGCTCGCTGTCTGGTCTCTTTAATATTTGATAGTCAAAAGAACTTGCCTCTATGAACCCTGTAGTTGAAAATGATCAATTCTAAATTAGATTCGAACACCTGAAAATAAAGAAAAGGACATAAATCATGTTGGTGTATCTTTTTACAATTGTTAGAAACTGAAAAAAGTACTAGAAATTACTTACAACAGCTGGTTGAATCGACAATAGGACAAAATGTCACAAAACTTTGTCAAGATGCATACGAACACACAGACACACACTTACACGAATCTACACCTGAATCATTGCTTGACATACAAGAGGAGACGAAGAATGTTATAAAAACGTTAAAATATGGCAATCAGATGAATAGAAGAAAAGATAGGATGGAGATATGTATTAGAGAAAAATACAAAAAGGCGATAGATTTGAATGAACTTACATAGATGTGAACAAACAAACATAGCTAGCTCAATATGAACAAATTGGAGCTTTTGTAGTAGCTATCTTTTCAAAAATAAAAAGAAAATAATAAAAAAAATAATTTAATAATATGATAAATAAATAAAAATTAGGTAAATATAAATAAATGAAATACACACGCACACACGCGCGCGCAGCACACACACACACACATACATATGAATCAGGTATATTTCGGCAGCAAATATTCATCCAAACGAACTT
>CAHIKZ030003604.1:1875000-1922500 GCA_903632075.3 Acanthosepion pharaonis | reverse complement strand
TATTTGGTGTTAAATTACACCGTGTCTAAAGTTACTAAGGAAATCATATAAACTACAATAATCCAAATTTGCTTTGAAAAAAAAAACTGTTAATTTTAAACAATCAATTTAGATGTCAAAACAAAGCCCATGATAAAAATTTAGGTAGTATCAATATGTTTTATTGAAATTATTTGATGTATTCTAAAAAAGCTGCCCTCTAAGGTTATTAGACAAAACCAAATAATTACATTTTACTTCAATAAAAAGTACTAAAATCATCAAAAATTGATCAACACCTATAATAGAACAAATAACAAACCCATATGATAAGTCTTTGAATCATTTACATTTTAATATAGTGATCCTTCTTCCCAATAACAGTCAGTAATGTTATCCATTTATTACATTTTTACTTCAGCAGTTTCAATTTCCGACATGTTTGTTTTAATTGCTTCCCATTGGTCTGCTTTGCTGTTATATTCTTTGCTACATTCATCTTCACAGTTGACTATAGATTTTCGATCGGATTCATATCAGAACTTGATGGTAGCCATTCCATTATCTTCTCTCTTGTAAATCTTTTATTCTCAAAGAATTCATGTGTAAGCTTAGATATATGAGAAGGTGCATTGTTGTGCATAAATACGTGCTTCACTTTGAAACTGCGAGACTGATACTTGTACCATGTAAAGAAAGTCTACATAAAATCGCAGTATTTAGCACTGTTCAGTTTAACTCATTAATCGGCTTTGGATGGTCCAATAATGGTTTAGTCGACAATTCCAGCCCATATCATAACAATACCGCCTGCTTGTTGATCCCTTTTAGCAACAGACACGTCTGAATTGGAGAAAATCCATCCTTTTTCTCATTCATCAGATCCATCAAATGTCACTCGATATTCGTCCGTTAAAATTACCCCAGAAAAATTCAATTTACATGTATTTCTTGAGCCAATTTTGACTCATTAAAATATTTGCTTTAGCAAGAGGAGGTTAATTCACAAAGTATTCTATACGTTTTATCCCTCTTGACTCCCTCAATTTCAGCCGTTTCAAAGATCTGAGCTTTCGTTGACGTTCATCTCAAGGAAGCAAGTTCTCAAAGTTTTTTTCCTTTGCTTCGAGTTTTAACTTACTTATATTTTCAACAGCCTTCTTTATCGTTTCATGATTTCTGCAAAGCTCTGCAAAGTACTGCAAAGTTATTGAGTGAAGGACTCTCCATATTGGAGATATCAATCCCAATATGGAGATTCCTTCATTCAATAACTTTGTTTTTTTCTGCTTTTCGGCAGTTGTTATATACTTCCCTATACCCATGTTTCAACATATATTATGGACAGATTTTATTAGATTTCAGAGGTCTTACGTTTATATTAGTTTAATATGCATACTAACTTCAGTTAGTCCATTTTCGTAAATTCCAAATATCACAAAAACTATCCATTAAAATTATAAGAACATTTAGTTAAAAATTTTTACTAAGATTGAAAATGGACGACTTTAAAACTGACAAATATTGGTTCATAAATATTTGAGTTATTGGGGTTTATTTGATTTTCATAATAACTTCGGATTGGCTGTATATCACTTAGCCTCCTCCATACTGTACATTTACTTACAAAGTTAGCTTTAAGAAGATTTTAGTGCGTTCTTAAATTGAAAATTTGGAAAAATTATCGATATTTCCCCCCCCTTCTTTATAAATAAGTTGCAAAATAGGATCCTCACATTTACCTTGAAAAAGTTCATCAGGAGACGAAACGTGTTGGTAAAGAAAAGTTTTCCTTTTGTGTTCCTTCATATATATATATATATATGTGTGTGTGTGTGTGTGTGTGTGTGTGTGTGTGTGTCTGTGTGTGTCTGTGTGTCTGTGTGAGTCAGCGATTGTGTTACACAAAAAACTATCGAGCAGGAAATTTCTGGAAGATAAATTTTATATGGCAAGTAGTTTCTGAGATTACAATGCTGGATATAAAGATCAGTAAGGGTCATAGCTAATACTAGCAGCATGGCCCGGCGTTGCCCGTGCTTGATTCAAAAACCGTACGCTTCATACAGCAATCACTATCACTTTACTTAAAATATTTTTGTCCTTCCTTGCCTTTAAAGGAGTGCCCTTTGCCGTGCTGATGTTGCTACATGCCTTACTTCTTACCTATCTCACACTGCGAATATTTTCTAAGCTCTATACTAAACATTAAATCTGTTATGAAAAAAGAACTAAACAAAATGAACACAAAACGATCAGCTCTAAAAATGGACACGTAACTGGAAAAACTGAATGAAAAAAGAACGTTAACAACAAATACTTTTTCACACCCAACCCAGTTCTGCGGAATCAGAATCACACGTTGAGTTTAAGCAAGCGAATGAGCCAATTGGAGTAAAGTGCCATGCAGATTTAAATTTTTCCCACTTGTGACGAATGCAGCTATCGATTTTTTTGCATGCTAGCATGCTAGTTAACATTCGTGTAAGTCAGCTGTTGGCTCTCACGCTGGCCAATAGAATCTTCCTGCCTATTCGTGACAGCCGGCTATAGGATCTCACTCTGGTCATTTTGACATGCAAGGCCGGTAAATGTTATTAATACTGTTTATTATAAACAGAGCATTTACTTAAATATTTGTATCTATAAAAAGAACGTATAAACATAAAATGTCTTAATATATATATATATATATATATATATATATATATATATATATATATATATGTTTAGGATGAATAAATCGAATATATATATATATATTCGAGTTATTCAAAAAAGATACGTGCCATCACTCCTCTAAGAGTCGATTCTCTTGGGTATCCAACATTTTGTTTATAAAATTTATTATGAAATGTGAATGGCTTCGTGCGAGATGCTTTTTAAGGAGATTTAAGCAGCTTTTAACCGGGACGTTGGTGTTAAGATATTTTATATCTAAATTGGCCATGAGTTTGTCAGTCATATTTGTTTCCCTTAGAAAAATTATCTAATAAATTTCTGTTCTCATCATAAGAACAAAATAAAATCCGGAATAATTATCTGCTTCTACTTAAGAGCACTCAGAATATGCAGCCCTCAATAGTTACATGAAGAGTAGAAATATATTGGTAATATTTCAATACCCCATTTCATATTCAATGCAAAACAAAAGGCTATTCCGAAATAAAAAAGCGTACCCTCCTGACAAACCCAACCAATCAAAAGATATATTGTTCTACACACTAACTCTATCACAACTATAATTAAAAAGAACTTCTCGGTACTCAACGTAAAATTTGTCACATCTATACCTAAAACAATAAAAGATTTAAACAAAGTAATAAGCTAAAATTTGAAAGAGGAATTTACTCTATGATCTGTAATGATTTCCAGAAATAATGTAGTGAAGTGTGTTCATAGAATGTTTTATTTAAAATTCTTGAGGTTTTTTCACTGCATATACACTACAGATCATAGAATAAATTCTTACTTCAAGTTTTATCTTATTGCTTTGTTTTGTATTGATTAAGTTTTTTTTATTGTTTTAGTTATAGATCTGACAAATTTTACGCTGAGTTTATATAAAATCTCAAGAAGTTTAAATAAAAGATTATATGAACACAAAAGGAATAGACCACAAAACGCAGCAACCGAATTAGCTGCTCACCGTAACAAGACTGACCACCAAATTGATATAAAAAATGCTACTCTAATTAAAAGAGAAAAAAAAATCATCAAGACGTTAGAGTTTAGAAAATGCTTTAATCAGTAGTTCATCCATAGTAAATTTTCGGTCTGGTTCATACAACGTTTTACCAGTCTTGACAGATCTTCTGTTATCAAAATGTAGGATATTTAATGACAAATGTGATTGAAAGAAAAATAATAAAGAATCTAAATGAAATCAGCGGCTAAATTATAAACCCAAAACACACTCAACCAAAAAATAAAAAAATTAATTAAAAGTTTCCAATGTGTCTTGTTCGTGCCCATGCGTTGTGGCACCATCATGAACAAACTTAGTCTGATGAAGTCCTAAAGGACGAAAAACGTCACACAAACATTTTTCAACTTTGTCTCTCTCTCTCTCACACACACACACATACACACACATACATACATACATACATACACACACACACACACACACACATATATATATATATATATATATATATTAAAAATCGCTACATAAATGCAATTATGTGTCAACACCATAAATGAGTCTCCTCGGGTGATGTTAAACTACTGGCGAGTGAAAGATTTATTTAAATTAATGCATTTTATGTGTTGTTATTTAAAATGTCTCTTTTGTGTTCATATACTCTCTTGTTTACACTTCTCGAGGTTTCTCCAATGCATTCATTCTGGCAATTCGTGCATTTGATAGAGTAAATTTCTCCCTCAAGTTTTGGCTGGTTGTTTTGTTCATTTTTCATTGAGTTTTTGGTTGTTTTAGATGTAGTTGTTACCAATTTCATGTTGAGTCTAAATAAATACTTTTCAGTTGTAGTTGTGACAGAGTTAGTGGGTAGAATTGTATATATTCTTTGATTGGTTGCGTTTGACAGGAAGGACAGCTCTTTTATTTGGGAATATTTTATGAGGTTTTTGTTTGGCATTGAAAATGAAATAGGGTACTGAATTGTCTTGAAGATATTTTCAATATATTTCACCTCTTCGGGTAAATATTGAGGGCTGAAAATTCTGAATGCTCTTAAATAGTACCCAATGATCATACTGTTTGTAAATATAAAACTATACAAAATAGTATACTGTTTGTATATATAAAACTATACAAAATCATATACCATTACATCATATATATATATATATATATATATATATATATATGACAAATTTTTAGAATGATTTTTATTAATCCTACATATTTTTATCACTTTAAAGAAAAAATTATGCCCGTTGGCAGGAGTAGTATTTCGTTAATAAGATTTCTCGAACTTTCAGACCGGTAGACGAAAATAAATAATATCAAATATATACTATTTATTGAATAAACGGAGCACCTGCTCAAATAAGTGCATTCACTTAAATTAAAGTTAATGTGATATATATATATATATATATATATATATATATATATATGAAATCCTAGTTACCTAGGAACTACCTACGTAGATTTCACCTAATTGGATCTTCAGGGTAAGCTGGCATTTAGGTGAAACCTATATAGGTAGTTCCCGGCTCAATAGGATTTTTATACTTTGCTCTACTTAGCGTATTGAGCAATTTACTAGATTATTTTTTTCTATGAATCAGAAATTACGACACTGGGCAATTTTTTTCGGCCTACTCGGATGGTTTTAATCCTTTCTTTATTTTTACAATTTTTCCCTAATACCTATTTGTTTTAATATTTATTTCCATGTTGTGTTATGATATGATCTCTGTTTATAAATTCCAATTTCATAAGGTCTTTTTTTTTAGTTTTTACAAGCTTTCGTCTGTTCCTACAGATCATCATTCATATACAGGTTCGGCGTTAGTGTAACTTATTGAAATTGTTTGCGAAGATGTATTCTCGCCATTTAAGTCATTAACCTCTATATTTGTTGTTTGTATGAATGATTCATGTAATATATATATATATATATATATATATATATATATATATATATATATCTTAAGAGAATGTAACAGGTTAAGGGGAATTTCTCTTCATTTCCGTCTGTATTTCTTGTGGTTTTTCCTTATCAGTTTTTTTTCCAATTTCTCCTTCCTATTTTTCTTTCTTTCTACGAACTGAACCATTTTCTCTCTAACAAATTATAGCAAAAATACCCACGACTATCTATACTCCTACTGACACCATCACCGACGTTATTTATCTTTGCAAACCGAGATCGGTTATCAGAGAAATTACATACAATTGAAAACTAAATGCGAATAGCATTTTCATGGATCTCGCGTAAGAAAGAAAACTTTGATTCGCTATCAGAACTAAGGAATTTTCCAGAAAAAATTCTTCATGGATACACAGATATTTTTCTGGCCTTCAAATCATTGGACAAACATTCGAAAGTTAGTCCCGTATACCTTTATTATTGTAGTAAGATCAGTTCTGGGATCTGGGTGATCCAAATTCATCACTCCGTGCTAGACTCGGTTGTGTTTAGTAAAGAAAGTTAGTTTATGAAAACTAGTAAATACTAGAACATCGTGGAGTCATAGACCTAAAAATCAATGCATATGCTAGGCTTATGAGGGCCTTCTTAGTAGACCTGACATACATATAAATACGATATGGGAGCCATTAAAAAAAATGTAAGAAAGAGAAATGACATCAAGGCTCAACAGCAGCAGCAGACAGATTAGGATTAAGTCCTAAGCTGATAGGGGCAATAGTGGATTAAAGCGTTGGTTTGTGAATTTGGTAACAAAGTAAAAAGTAATTGTGAGTTCGATCCTCGGGCCGGAGAGTGTAGCTTTACTCAGTGAAAATAAGCGAGCAATAACGTATAAGTGCTAAAAGAGATATCCTGGTCAGCGGAACAAGAATATTATATCCCGTTGATGGAATAAAGGTTTCAGTTCGAAATTCACTGAAGGTATCCGGATCGACAAGCAGATGCATGGGAAATGTTGAGATAATAATAATAATAATAATAATAATAATAATAATAATAATAATAGGTTTCGATAGACTCATTGAAGGGATTCCTTGTAGCCCATGCCTTAACGAAATACAAAAATTGTACTCACAAGTACAGCTCACACATGACAAAGAACTTTATGTAAAATGTATGTGATCTTAGGTTTGTTTTTTTTTTTTTTGGTTCAGTGGAAGATGTCATAAAGCCATTTCTGACCTTTGTATACAACAAAACCCCAAGAAAATAATAATAATAATAATAATAATAATAATAATAATAATAATAATAATAATGCCAGTAGTCAGCGTGTAGATAATGCATAACTTTTATGCAATTGTTTGATAATCTAGTTTATTTGCAACTATAAAGCTTCATTCTACCCTATGCTTGTGACCCTCAGCTTATATATATATATATATATATATATATATATATATATATATATATATATATATATACTTGTTAAGATGGTTTTGTATATTTTAGCTTCTTCCATTCACTCTTAATTTCTATTCCATATTTGACTTAGCCATCTCATAACTTTAAAAGATTATTTTGCCTTCTTTCTTTTTTACTGATTCTAATTCTTCCTCAGAACCTATTTATAAAATACTTGATTTATTCATTATAGTTTTCTTTTTATTCTTTTGTCGGAAGCAATTCTCATTGCATTAATAAGAATTTATTACTTTTTGCTCAAATTGCTATTAATTTGACAGAAATATCCCACTATTCTCTTTTATTTCTTAGTTTTATTGTTTATTGCTATTATTCATTTAATTCATACGTTTTTCTCATCATTGTTACCGTTACATTCTTCTATTTTTGTTATCAGCCATTTGTTTTCTCGCTAATCATTTTTCTTTTTCCTTTTGTCTTTCTTTCTTTTTGCCTTTCTTTTTCCTTTCTTTCTTTTTTCTATTTATTTATTTACTTCTTTCTTTTCCTTCTTTTCTTTTTTCTATTTTTTTAGTTTTCTTTTTCCATTGTTTTCTCTTTTTTATTTCCAGTTTTTTCTTTCTTCCTTCTTTTTCTTTCCTTCACTTATCTTTCCTTCTACTTCTCCCTTTTTTCTTGTTCTCTTCTTTCTTTCTTTCTTTTGTTTTTTTCAGTCTTTATTTCTTTTAATTTTACCTCCTCAATATCTTCTTTATTTCTTTTTAATGTACTTTTCTCATGTCCTTTCTCTTTCCTTCATCCTCTTCTTTCATCCCCCGTTCCCGTGTTCTTTTACTTATTTTGATGTACGTCATTTTCGCGCTTTGTTTTCTTTTATATAATCGTTTCTTTCTATTTTCCTCCTTTCTTTCTTTCTTTCTTTCTTTCTTCGTTGTTATTTTATTTATTTCTGTACCTTTTTTGTTTTCACATATCATCTATTGTCTTGACTTTCTTCTTTTTTCCTTTCATCTCAACCGGTATTCGAACGCACTGACGAGCAAACAATCCTTACCCATCCCGTGCTTCCTAAGACCGTTTAAGTGATCATGGATTTCGGTTTCTTCTGGAATGTCTTTCAAGACTATCTTCTACAGAAAGAAAGTCTTTGAATGGTAAAACCGAAAAGAAAACCTGCAGTTTAATGTCCACTTTGAAAAAATAGACAGACATGAAAATAATCATAAATGTAATTATTTTATATTCATGCATATACACACAGAAAACCAAATACGCTCAAACGGGTGTACACACACATGCATACACACAAAATCACAAGAGCACACAAAGGCATGGTAATATGCACAACATACATACATAACGCACACACAAACGCACATAAAAAATCACTATGCAAACGCAACAACTCACACACGCATGTAATGCATGTAAGCATAAAATCTCAAAGAGACACAGAAAAACATATATACACACGGACAGATACACATAGATACTAGCACAAGCACATGTCTAAAAAGGCACAGGCACATATGCTTGAGCGTACACACACATGTTTACACACACAAATACACGCGTAAGCACGCATGCTCACGAGCAAATCCCAAATGACAAACACACAAAGGAAGACACAAATACACACACATACGTGAGGATTCATATATACGCAAACTCCAAATGCGCACCCACACGCTCGCGATCGCGCGCACACAAAAACACGAACATAAAATAATACAAAAACGCCCCTCTCCCTCGCCGACACACACACACACGCTCATGTATCTGTTATAATATTTGTCAGCTGAAAGTGTGGTGAGTTTCTCATTAGCAACGTGAATAAAGTTCAACATTTTCTGATGCTGATTATCTATGTCGGTATTCCTCATAAAATTAAGAAGGCTTTAAACAATATGTTATCCCGGCAATCAGTACGGTGAAGTGTTTGTAAAACTTGCACATGGTACAAATAACGGGCTACTTAAATAGAATGGTCCACTCGTAAAAAAAATAGTTAAATAGATAAATAATAGGGAAAAATTTCCACTGTATATATGTTGTAGATTTGGATTCATTGAACTTTCCTCAGGGTATGACATTTATAAGATTCGGAAAATATTGATTTTTATCGATTTAAAAGGGCGTTCTCTTCATAATATAAATACAGTGGAACAAATCTCTTTCCAGCTATGGGGTAAATAACAGAGCAGACAAATCTCTATCCGTGTTTGGTAATCAGTTTTTGAGAAGTTCAACTCTGAATTCAAAACCGGTGGAATAATGGATAACGGCTCGGATTGAGAAATCAGAGAGCCAAGTTAGAATTACAGTCGAATCCATTGCATTCACTTACGTGCTAAGGTATGAATCCTCTTTTTCTACCCCCAGGTAAATATAGCCTTGGATGGCAACTGGTCTACCATAGAAAGAAATGGCAACCTACTGCGGTAAAAAATCTGCCCCGCCAGTCATGTATCGAAAGATACTTGATCGCCTAAGCGTTTATCACGCATGGCACATAAGTGTTTGATATCTTTATTACGAAGCACATACTATGCAGGCAATGCATAATGACACAATGATCCTGACTGCGGCCGATATGATAGATGTTAGTATGATGGAGAATAAAAGTGGAGAAATCAAAGTGAAAATGCTTTTTAATGACAACACATTTCGTCTTAGTGTGAATAGATAGATAGATAGATAGATAGATAGATAGATAGATAGATAGATAGATAGATAGATTCATTTATGCTTTTAACATTCAAGGAAAGTAAAGTATGTCTAAACAGACTGTGACAGTGAGGCAGTTATGCAGATAGATAGATAGATAGATAGATAGATAGATAGATAGATAGATATAGATAAAAGAAGTGTCAGTTTAAAAAAAATAATCTAATCTTTACATTTGTCCAGATAACATCGTCCGGTTCATGTTCCTGCGCGTTTTTTGAACAAGAGTAGAATGTTTATCCCTTGTTTCCTGTTTAGGATTGCGTTTCCGTTTCCTTCTAAAGTGTTTTTCATTTTCTTTCACTTCCAGTAGCACGTTGCATCTTAATAGCATTATCGTCTTGTGGTGAATTAATTTAAAAGAAAGAAAAAGAAGAAGAAAAAAAACTCCGTAAAAATCAGTGGGATTAGGGTTAATAGGAAAATTGAATTACCAGAATTAAGTAAATGGAAATGAAACAATAATTTTTTTATGTCAGGTCACTACGAGTATTCCTGCTGCCACGTAAACGGTTACTCCCTGTAATATGTTCTGATCATCGGGAAGTATACTGGTTCTTTAACCAGGCTTTTCTTGTGAGAAGTGTAGCTAAACACACAACAGGATTAAAACAGATGCAGGGTGAACCATCTTCTAGGTTTAACGACCATCTGGCATAATAGGATGGGTTGGGTTTCCTAGTTATATATGTAGAAAGTGCAGTGATGTCACCGCATCGTAGGGTTTTCTAGACTCAAGTCCATAGTAAAGGCGGAGGATTCATTCGATGAAATCAATGACCACGCGTCTGTGACTAGGTGAAACTTTCATATTGGAGGACATTGCCTGAAGTTTTTTCTAGAGCGGGATGGGTTCAGCAAAGTCTACTTGCCCAAAACCCGTTACGCATGACTGAATAACTCTCCGGCTTTCAAACCAGATACAGAAGGTCCTCGACTTACGACAGAGTTCCATTCTTATGACTCATCGTAACGCGATTTTCCGTGAAAGTTGAAACATACCCGATTCATGTCTGATCTTCTTCTTCTTTTTCTTCTTGCCGTGTACCTTTAGGGTGTTGGCGATCATTGTCTCTCCCAATCAATTTCCTGTCTTTTGTAGCTCTTAGTAAATCTGATCTTTTTCTATCTCTCCTAATCATTACTGTAAACCATTTACACAAGTTCGTTCGATATGTTATGTACTGTGTACTTCTGCCCCATCTTTATTTTATATTTTCTGTGGGTGTCAGATTTTCTAAGACTTCTTTTCTTATTATGTTCGACAGAAATTTCAGCTGTCTGTATCTGATGCTCAGTATAAGCGTCCTGTATGTTTCCATTTTCTCTAAAACTTCGTCTTTGCTCATACGTTGTCTATAGTATTCTCAGCATCCTTCTGTATACTCACATTTCTGTTCCTTCAAATCTAGTCTTCATCTGTGATGAGATTGTCCAGCATTCATTTCCATATACGAGGGCTGATATTGCATAACAGTTCAGTATTCTTTTCTTCATTTCTCTTTATGTTTTTCCTATTTCTTAATAGTTTGCATATTTTTTTAGAAGACATTTCTTGCTATCCTAAAATACGTTTAGTCCCTTGTGTGTTTAGCTACCCTTCTGGTTAGGGAACCGGTTTACTGCTCGATAGCCAGACCATACTGCAGGGAGTACCGGTTTACGTGTCAGCAGGAATACGCGTAGTGACCTGACATTGTTTCCGGCGTCAATAAAATCCATAGTCCTCTCGCTTTCTTGTATTACCTTCTATAGAAATTCTTGTAGTTTCCTTTCCCTGTCTGTTATCAATATTGTATCATCTGCATGTCAGTAATTATTATATCGATGATGGTGATGATGATTTATTTTCTCGGATGTGCCTGTAGCACAACGATTATTGGCTTGAAAAGAGAAATCGTCGTGCCGAGTTCGAATTCCGGCTGAGTTCGTGACGTTCAGCTTTAAACCGTTCACCCCACCCCCAGCAGCTATAAGTTAAAAAGAATGGCAAACTGGGCTCTCCAGCTTTCAGTGGCAATCAGTCTAGTAATTGAGTAACGATAAAACCTCATATCCCCCATTAACACAGGCCACTTGTGGAGATGGATCAGTACATAAAACGCACCATCTGAGTTGCCGCAGGTGGAGATAGGGTCCTTCTCTCCGACTTATTTTCTAGCATTTTTAACAACTATAGAGGTTTTTTTTGTTGTTTTTTTTTTTTAATATTAATCATTACATCCCAAGCAAGGCAATATAGTCACTAAGATGCAAGAGGCTACTCAGTGTTAGATAATATGAGAAAAGACACTATTGAGGAGAGGGAAAAATTAAAAGAACAATAATTGACATGGCCGTTAAATTTTTGAGGATAAAAGTTGACTGGGAAGCAAGAAGCCGGAATAGAGTTCTACAAGCAGAAGTTTGATAGAAGAAAATGTTAGCATAGAACTAAGGGTTACATTTAGGCATTTCAACTTGCGAAGGATACGGTAAGTATCATACGCGAAAGCTGACAAATTAAGACGGTGATGGTTCTAGAGACTATTCCTCTCTCTCTCTCTATATATATATATCTACCTATATATATATATATATATATATATATATATATATATATATATATATATATTATTACCTCATCTCATTTCTTGAGCCTCGTTATCTCCGTAGATGGTTATCACACGTTAGAGTGCGGAAAAAAATAGAAAGTAGATTATGAAAGCCGAAATCGTTTTCTTTTGAACGTGCGCTCCTGGCGGAAGAAGGTTACAAAAATAAGAATAATTAATAAGCGCTGTTCATTCTTCCGTTATCATTTTCTTCTTTCCGGGCTTGGAATCAACTGTTTGTCAAAATGGTATAACAAATAGATGCTACTTTTTATGTCTGCATAATTCTTCACTTCAATTATTCAGTTACGGAGCAATTTTTAAAGAGGTGCCAAATGGGTAAGTGCCAGTGTCCAGACGAAATCTTTCTGGATATTGTTAACGGAAATAAGAAAGGAGAAATAAATGATTAAATGAAGCCGTTACATTATAAAGTCAAAAAAGAATAAGGACAGGAAAAGAGAAAAGACATCAGGTTCTGCCGTTAGAAGAAAAAAAAAAAGTAAAAAGCTCTGGAAAGAAGAAGGGTAGACGTAAGGTGGTATTGTAAGGACATAAAGTATTTATGTTTTAAAGAAAGAAGATATTGAGAGTGTTGTTCTGTGAATAGAAAAAGGAGGAAGTTAGAGACAGCAGCCATAAGAAAGAAAGAAAGAAAGAAAGAAAGAAAGAAAGAAAGAAAGAAAGAAAGAAAGAAATCTATAGAAAAAGGAGCTACTAGGAATGACAATAAAATGAAAGAAAGAAAGAAAGAAAGAAAGAAAGAAAGAAAGAAAGAAAGAAAGAAAGTTAAATAGAGAGAGAGAGAGATACGAGAAGGAACAGATAAAGAAGGAGCTATAACAAAGAAGTAATGGACAGGAGTCAAAAGAAAGAAAGAAAGAAAGAAAGAAAGAAAGAAAGAAAGAAAGAAAGAAAGAAAATATAGACAATATAGTTCCGAGGAGATAAAAGGTAGGAAAGAGCTGTAGGAAAAAAATGGCAGACAAGAGACTAAGAAGAAAGAAAGAAAGAAAGAAAGAAAGAAAGAAAGGAGGAAAATAGAAAGAAAGTTATAGAGAGTGGAGAGACAAGAAGGGACAGATAAGGTAGTAGCTATAGCAAAGAAGGGACAGACAAGTGTTAAAAGAAAAAAGGAATAAAGAAAGGAAAGGAAAGGAAAGAAAGAAAGAAAGAAAGAAACTAAAGGAAAGAAAGAAAAACAAAGAAAGTTATATAGAAAGAGGAGATACGACAATGTACATATAAAGAAGTAGCTATAGCAAAGAAGTGACTGAGAGGAGTTAAAAGAAAGAAAGAAAGAAAGAAAGAAAGAAAGAAAGAAAGAAAGAAAGAAAGAAAAAATAGACAGTATAGTTCCGAGGAGATAAAAGGTAGGAAAGAGCTGTAGGAAAAAAAAGGTACAGAAATAAATAAAATAACAACGAAGAAAGAAAGAAAGAAAGAAAGAAAGAAAGAAAGTTATAGAGAGTGGAGAGACAAGAAGGGACAGATAAGGAAGTAGCTATATCAAAGAAGGGACAGACAAGTGTTAAAAGAAAGAAAAAAGGAATAAAGAAAGAAAAGAAAGAAAAGAAAAGAAAAGAAAGAAAGAACAAACAAACAGAATTTATAGAGGATCCATACGAAAAAATAAAGAAAAAAAAATATAGTGATAATAAGGCGCAAAGAAAGAAAGACTGCTATAATGCAATTAATAGGAAAAAAATATTACAAGGGAAAAAAAGATAGAAATATGAAAAAATGAAGAAAAGAAAGATGAAAGAAAGGATGAAACAAAGCAAAGACATCAAACTGCGAAAAAATAAACGGAAGAAAAGAAAGACATTGTGAAACAGACGGTAAAATGTTTACAGCAGAAACAAGAATCTGTCGACGATAAAAGAAGTTATAGTGTTGTGCGCTCCATGATGGACATGCATTGCATAGAGAGACTCCCCCGCCACCTTCATTCTATGATACTCTTCATCTAGTGTTAAAGACCATTTATCAGCATGACAGATGTTCGTCTCGTGTTGCTCATTATCATCTTGAAGGTGAACAGCAAAGATGAGATGAAGGATGGCGGGTATAAAAACGGATTTATCCATTAGAGGGGTGGTGTAAATTAGATGAAGGCCAGGGAAGAGCAGAGAAATAGAAAAGTATTTAAAAAGAAACGAAAGAGAGAAAAAACAGATTTCGAAGGAAGAAAACTACGAGGATGAGTATGAGGAGGAGAACTATGAAGAAATACAAACAGAAGAAGAGAAATTAGAGAAATGAAGCGAGAAGTGAAAAAAAAAAAAAGTAAATTAGGCAGTGGAAGAAAGAAAGAAAGAAAGAAAGAAAGAAAGGAAGGAAGAAGAAAAAAGAAAGAAAGATAAATGAAGAAAGTCTGTAAAAGTTCAACCGAGGTCTGGGTTGGGCTTAAGTCCCAGTACTTGCTCAAGGCAATAAAAAAATCAAAGCCCGGTTTTCCCGCACTGAATTGTTAGAGCTAGGTCAGAGGAGAGATCAGCTGCCAGAAAAGTCGATTAAAGAAAGAAAGAAAGAAAGAAAGAAAGAAAGAAAGAAAGAAAGAAAGAAAGAAAAGAAAGATAAATAAATGAAGAAAACAGCCGGACTCGTTATGGTGAGAAATAAAAAAAAAGTAAAAACAAGATCAGTAATCAATGAAGAAAACGAAAAATAAAAATATATTTTTTAACAATAATATTCACCCTGTACAATGCTTAAGAGCCACTCAAGGTAAAGCGTTACTTCGGTAACAGGCACAGTTTATAGATATATATGGGAAAAGCAATGGTTAACCCTAAATTTGAACAGGTTATAGTTGTATTCGTCGTAGAAGCATCTTCTAGGGAGTCGGTTCTACATAGTAGCGGTTCGTGGGAAGAAGCTGTTCGTGTGGAAGATACTGCTCACTAGTGAAATACCAGTGGAGCTTACATCCTACCAATGGAATACGAACGTAATGAAGATGATTCACTGCGGTAGGCTTGGCATGGCGGGTCTTAGCCGTGAAGGTTAGAAATTGTGGAACTAAAGGAAGTAGTTTATCTGAAAACCTTGCATCGAAATAGCAATAGAGCAGCAAGAGATTTGTAGCGTTTCACCTGTGGGAAAGGAGGGGTAAGGTAGAAAATATTTCATCACCCACGAGGCTACCGAGACGCTTTTGGACTATATCAAGACTTGAAAATGAAGACTGGCTAGCACCTGCCCATATATGACAGCGATACTCCATTTTCGGAACTCTCTGTTTCCTGTAAAGGTAAAGGATAGCAGGAGGAGTCGGCTGCCTACTGGAGCGGTACACGAACCGACCATTTTTTCCAGGATCTTTAGGGATGGCTTGTATTTACGAGTTTCAATTGAGGCCATGTGTGGGCTTAAGTCTCAATAGGCGCCCAAGGCACGTGGCCGCCCTAAGAGAACATTCGTTCCTCGTGGTAGGCGACAATTCAAAGTTTGGTTTTTCCCCCCAATGAGGTGTTAGAGCTAGGTCAAGGGAGAGATAAGCTGCCAGAAAAGACGGTGAAAGAAAGAAACAAATAAACAAAGAACGCAAGAAGTAAGAAAGAAAGTAAAAAAGAAAGAAATCAAAAAAGAAAGTAAGAAAAAACGCAGGCAAGAAAGAAAGAAATCAAGCCAGAAAAGCAAGCATGCAAGAAAGAAAGAAAGAAAGAAAGAAAAAAAAGAAAGAAAGAAAGCAAAAAAAAATGAAAGAAGGAATGAAAATAGAGATAAAAAAAATTATCTGAAATCCAACAGAATGAGCATATAGCGATTTTTCAAGGGTACATTAGATGTGGCACAAGGCCGTAAATTGGGGGCAACTAGTGAGGATCGAACTCACTACTCAGTCGTAACTATTCTAGAGAGACAAGCTTACTGACCATTACACCACGTCGAGGTGCCCTTATGATTTTCTAAGCGTAGCTTAAATGTGGCACAAGGCCGAAAGGAGAGGGGCATCCAATGAGGATCGAACTCACTACTCAGTCGTAATTGTTCTAACCAGACAATGGACCCATCACCGATATTTCTACAATCTTACGCAAACGCAAAATTAGCTTTGCAGAACACTGCTGGTGAGCAAAACAATAATTATGTGTAGGTTTTTATATCGGTAACTTCGGTCCCTTGTAGTGAATCGAAGAAATTATGAAGAGTTATTCTAATGTGAAAATATTGGATGAAAATATGCTAATTTAAGTTATCATTATCACTATTTAAATTCGGACGATTGTCGTCATCTTTGTTGCCGTTATCCCGACGTTTTGGCCGTTATGCCTTCCGTGGAGGGAATTCTGAACTGATCCCTTCATTTAATTTACGGGTGTAGAGTGTTCTTTCTGCTTATGCTGTTGTCTAAGGATGTTGTCTAGTTCTTATTTTTAGTACTGCTCATTTATTATTGCTCGTTAACTGAGTCCAAGTATACACTATCCAGCCCAGGGATTGAACATGGAATTAATACGTCACCAGATTCACGAACCTACACTTTAATCACCTAGGCTATTGTTTTAGAGCGTCAGACATCTGAAAGAATCAACGCATATGCTGGCCATGATGACCTACTCAGAAGTCATAGTATAGTAATAAATACAATATAGAAACTAGTACTAAAGAAAGACAAATTGTACGACGGGACAATACCCTAGTAAATTAGTTGGTTCGTAAATTTGGTAATATCATAATTGTGAGTTCAATCCCTGGGACGGGTTGTGTATACTTGAACTCAGTGAAAATGAGCGAGCAATAACTGAGTCTAGAATGAGTTGAAATTAAAATAACCAAAAAAAAAATAAGAAGTAGAAAAGAAATCCCTGGACATGAAGAACGAGAACATCCTAATCTCAGAGATTAAATAAAAGGTTCAGTTCAGAAATTCCTCTAGGTTATCCAGGTCGATATAAAGGCCGATATGAAAAGAGCTATAAGAAAGAAAGAAAGAAAGAAAGAAAGAAAGAAAGAAAGAAAGAAAGAAAGAAAGTTATATAGAGAGGGAGATATGAGAAGGAACAGATAAAGAAGTCGCTATAACAAAAAAGTGAAAGAAAGAAAGAAAGAAAGAAAGAAAGTTATAGTGAGAGGGAGATATGAGAAGGAACAGATAAAGAAGTAGCTATAACAAAGAAGTTATAGACAGGAGTAGAAAGAAAGAAAGAAAGAAAGAAAGAAAGAAAATATAGACAGTATAGCTCCGAGGAGATAAAAAAAATAGGAAAATGCTATAGGAAAAAAAAAAAGAAACAAAAAAGACAGAAAAGATCCTAAGACGAAAGAAAGAAAGTTATAGAGAGAGAGGAGAGACGAGAAACGACAGATGAAGAAATAGCTATAGCAAAAAAGTGACAGAAAGAAAGAAAATATAGACAGGCGATAAAAAGTAGAAAGGAGCTCTAGGAAAAAGTGACACACAAGAACATAAACAGAAAGAAACAAACGAAAAAGAAAGTTATAGAGAAATGAGATACATGAATGTACAGATAAAGAAGTATCTATAGAAAAGAAGTGACAGAGAGGAGTTAAAAGAAAGAAAGAAAATTTATAGAGACTCCATTCGATAAACTAAAGAAAAAGGAATATAGGGAGACGCAAAGAACGAAAAACTGCTATAAAGCAATTAAAAGGAAAAAAAATATTACAAGGGAAAAAAAGATAGAAATATGAAAAAATGAAGAAAAGAAAGATGAAAGAAAGGATGAAACAAAGCAAAGACATCAAACTGCGAAAAAATAAACGGAAGAAAATAAAGACATTGTGAAACAGACGGTAAAATGTTTACAGCAGAAACAAGAATCTGTCGACGATAAAAGAAGTTATAGTGTTGTGCGCTCCATGATGGACATGCATTGCATAGAGAGACTCCCCGGCCACCTTCATTCTATGATACTGTTCATCTAGTGTTAAAGACCATTTATCAGCATGGCGTATTGTGATAACAGCAACAAAAATGAAGACAATAGTCCAAATGTAAATAGTGATTTCTCAAATCACTCACTCGTGGATTTGCTAGGAAAATAATAACCCGTACCACGTCGCAGGTTAGTCAGAGCCTGTATTGAAACTAATAACATAATAATTTCGCGATTTCTAGTCCAATTACCGGAGGGTAACACAATCGTGTCTATGTGACAAATGAACAGATCCCATCGTAAGGTTTTAGAAAGCGAATTACTTCCTTGTTATATAAATATAAGGCTGTATTAAAATATTTCGATTACCATATTAGGCATGGATATTTTAATCTAAACTATTTAGCCACAGTATTTTCAAAAAAATCTTGTTCTACAGGATGGTGGACCGAAGTTTAAGAAAAGACTTTAAACAAAAAAGAGCGCTATACTTAACCCAAGGAAAGGATAATTGACATTGCTAGGGAACATAAAGAGGAAAAAGGGTTTGGGAAATCTGATACCCACAGGACAGATTGAAGGCAAAAGATACAGAGAAGAAAAACGGGTAAACTACTTAATGAGTTTGAGTAAATGGATGGCGGAACAAGGTTTTGAAGAGATAAGAAAATGACAAAATTTTTTGAGAACGACAAAGGTCAGGAATCTGTGGAAAGGCATGATGGTACACAGAAGAAGATTTTGACAAAGGAATCTATTGCAGCGTTTTAAAAAATCACATCGAAATACTAATGATTTGAAAGAATAAATATTTATTTCAATTCTGCACTCTTTTGGGAGAATGTTCAAATTATATAGCAGGAAATAAATTTAGTGTTTAAAATAGCATACTAGTGTCCGTATATATATATATATATATATATATATATATATATATATATATATATATATATATATATATATATATATATATATAATGCTGCATGGAAGAATTACTTGACGATTACAGTTGCAATTGCCTTTTCATATTTACCGATATTTTTCCAAAGTTCATTCTCTGGGTGATAAAGTAATGTTTAAAAAGTACATGTAATTAATGCTACTTAATACAAGCGGAGCTCGTTTAGACAATTTCAACAGAAAATGTATATAGCGTTCACATTAAATAAGACAAAAAAAAACTAAATTTTAAATAGGTCACATGAATTATATATATATATATATATATATATATATATATATATATATATATATAGAGAGAGAGAGAGAGAGATAGATAGATAGATAGATAGATAGATAGATAGATAGATAGATATTGTGTATTTGGGCAGAAATCCATATTTATTCAAGTTTCGTTGAAAACAACTGACAAGGTGCTGCTATAGTTGAGTTTTTTTTTAATATAATTTCTCATGTGTTCGTTTATTTTTTTTTTACTTTTCAGGACATAAATTATATAAAAATTGTCCGAATATTTTACAAGCATTTCGGCTATATTTTTAACCATTACCAACGATTTTTTTTTTTTTACTTTTAACTGAATATATTGATTCTTTTATGTATGTATCTAGAGTTATAGGTACGTCTTATTTTCAAAACACGGTCAGCACATTGTAGCCGTGTTCATTGTTGATATTACTGAGTGTTGGCTTTTTCTTTTTTTTTATTAAAATTACATCCATTATTTTTTAGCCTTTTTGTACATGAGGATGATACTATTATACTTGTATTGTCAACCAAACTCTATTCGTAACATACTCATTGATAATTTAAATATAATAGAATCATCCACATATACAAAGAAGCTAAAAATAATGGAAGCATTATTAATAAATAAAAAAAAGAAGCTCAACCGAAGACTAAAATGTGCAAGTCAAAATTATCCTAAAAGCGATCATCAAATCATATATTTATAAGAAAAAATATATAATCATTTATAGGACCAGGAAGAGCTTACGGCCATATACTGAAACACAGGTTCTCGTCCGATCACCGAAGATAAGCAAAATCGATATTGGTCAGTCCCTAGATGGGTGACAGTTTATTGAATACCTGGTTCTGTAAACTTGGATGTGTAGGTGATGTAATGGATAACAGCTTGGGATGTAAAATCAGAGAGCCGAGTTCGAATTTCACTCGAGTCTGTTATATTCAATGACTAGAAAAGAAACATGATCGTCCAGGCTCGATCAATCCACTCCTACAATACGCACCGGACCAGCGTGAGATGGTAATGACCCATTCTTTCCTATGAATATAGGGAAGTCCTGCGTCCAGTAAATGACTTTCACAAGCTACAAAGATGATGATCAGAGAGATAAGAAAAGGGACCGAATTAAGAAACGAAGGGTAAAAGATAGAATTCGAAAAGAAATGCAAATAAAAAATGCTGATAGAATTTTGCATTCTACTGAGTTAGTTTCTTGTTTCCTGCAGAAGGTAGGTGTTCAAGCCGAGATAAAGGCTACGATTTTTAAAATTTTGACTTCCTACGATGAAGAATCTTTTCCAGTTCGAAGAATAGCGAAACAATTTTTCAATATTTAGTTTTTTTCCAATGCAAAACTTAGTAAATGTTCATATCTATGCGTATTTTCACGTATAGTTTTTATGTTGGCCCTCAAAATAACATCATAACAATAAGGAAATAGTAACGGCTGGCAATCCGTTTCCGAATGCATACGTCTGCTCAGGTACATGTATGTTTCTTCAACACCTACAGACCCGAATTGTGGCTGATACTGAGCTGACCTTAGTTACAGTTTCTGAGAGAGAACGCATAATTTGGCGTGATCAGTAGTTGAACAAGGACAATACGCTCAAATCACGATGTTTCGTGACTTCGTGCAAGCACAACTGTTATGGTTTAGATTGATATATCATCATTCTAAAAATAACCTTGTCATCAGTGATGATAGAAAAGAAGGATATTTCATCATTCTACCTTTATCATTATAAAAACACCCTTCCACCTCAAGAAAGTCAGTAGAGTAGAATAGAGTAGATTAGTGAAAATTAGGGTGCCCTATAGCAGTAAACCAGTAGACAAATAGTAGTAGTACAGAAACTCACGTCTTTGCCAGCACACCGGAAGATTGGAATCAGATGATATCCTCACAAATGAAATTCTCGGAACCAAGCCATGTCAAACACCATCCTAACAAACGAAATATTCTGAACGAAACCAAGTAAGCACTGACTATTAAACAAAGACACATTTTACTCACACCATACTAATATTCTGTAATTTTCATCACAAAAAGAAAATACAAATGCTTGCTATTTATGGCAAAACGTGTCTTAATTTTTTATTGTATATATTATTGTTGTACGTTTTAATTCCTTTCGTTTGCAATAAAAAAAAAAGAGAAGAGGATTCCTCCTACACTAGAAATACATATAGCAACAGGATAATTAATTTAACAACACTCAAATAATATCAAGTCAGGATTACTATTACATCCCCCGGCCCCCCAAAAATATTTACTCTGTTACAGAACTATCAACGGACCTGATCAGTATCGTCTAGCCAATTTAAATCACAAGGCTTGCCTCAACCTGTGGTTTGGTTTTTGGGTACATCCCAAATATGCCTTACGTTAGGATCGTCTTTCAATGTCGATATTATCATAAGAGTTACCCCACTGACAATTCTCTCATGGGAAAATTCGAACCTGGGTCTTATAGTCGGTATGGTAACCGCACGCTCACAGCAACTGGGAATGCATGGAGGATATCCGCTTGTTAATCATTCCGCTAAAGCAGGCGATATATTTGAAAAGAATATGTATGCAAAATTATTCGTCCAAGACACAGACATAAAATTATACGTTTAATTTAACTCATGACTCACATAAAACGTTTCAGAAACGTTGATTAGAAAAAAAAAAACAAATAAACAAAAAAATCACCAGCAAGTATGAAGAGAAATATGGATGTATACACACATATCTACGCTATAATACGATTTTTATGGTGTAAGAAAACCAATCAAAAATCTACTTCTGAAAACCATTTGTAAATAGGAAAAAACGAAAAAAAAACATATTACACCAAGTAATTCAATCACTTTCGCGCACATTTAACCAAAACTTCATAAAATATTCTTTATTACAACGAGCTTTTTGCCAAGGTTTACAATGGTTGCAGCAATTTTTATTGTTAGTATTTCATAACCGGTAAAATAATTATGGAAAAGAGCGAGTATCTCAAGTACGTCTTCGATCACTATTCTTTTTCAACAGTGTAAACGATGAAACTTTTTCTCGAAATATCTGGCGATGGGAGAAGTGGACTCATGCCTTTCCCAATGCCGTTAGGCCCAAATGAACACAAATCAGCACAGTCGACATAAGAACTTGGTTTTTCGATTTCATGCCGATAATTATTACTCTACTACTTATTCAAAGACATTCTTAATGATATATGCCGGTGACATGATTGAGATATTTTTAAAAAGTTCTAGGGCGAAAATTTATATTTTGGTAAAATTCGATAGCGACATTCTCAAGAATTTTCGAAGTTGTGGTTGAACTTATTTCTACATATGTTTAATGCATTTAATAAATTGTTACGTATATGAAACTTTTTGTGTTCATAGATATTTTGTTTTCAAGCACAACTTCAATCTAAAAAATTTAACATTTACTTTAAAAAAAAGAAGTAACTTACGTACTTAGATGGAAAACGATTAAATTCCAAACCTTCTGATATTTAAAATATGTAATATGTAAATTAATTTCTCAAACTAAAATAATAAAATTAATTATATTTTTAGAAAATAAAACAGCAACATTTGCTCAGTTTTGTCTATTAGACATTAAATTACATCACTTCGCATCCTCCATAATTTACCTTGAATTTCAATTAACCTGAAGTTTATTTATGAGAGTTCTTAAGTTAAAACATTCGGAAACATTTTTACTTTTGTACATAAATATTGTAAAATAAAATCCTTACATTTGTCATGATAAAGCCCATCCGAGGTTATGATTAGTACTCATTTTTTATCATCTCTTTTCTCTCTCTCTCTCTCTATATATATATATATATATATATATATATATATATATATATATATATAGAGAGAGAGAGAGAGAGAGAGAGAGAAAGAAAGCAGATATAAACACCAACACACACATAAATATATATATTTATTTATGTGTGTTTTGTGTTTTCTTTTCTCTCTCTCTCTGTATATATATATATATATATATATATATATATATATATATACAAGGTAACCAAAAATGTTCTGTCCGTTTTTTGATTAGTCATTGAATGAAGTTGAAATATATACGAAATGCGTGTAGCAATTGTTTTCAAATTCGGACAGCCGGAAGTAGGAACATCAGACATTATAAAAAACCACGTGCACCGTGCCCGGCCATCAGTTATAAGCCGGGCAGATGTGAGAAGGATGGAAGTGTCTAGAGATCTCGTTCGGGGCCGTTTGCTTTACGACTTCAAAGTGGGCTTATCAGCAGTTGCATCAAGTCGCTGCATATGCCAAGCGTTTGGGGATAGTGGTGTGGATGAACGTACTGCAAGGCGTTGGTTTCGAAAATTCAAGCCTGGAGATTTGTCTCTCCATGATGAGCCTCGCAGAGGACGAACACAGGTCTTGAATGACGGAGTCCTGAAGGCGGCCATTGAAGAGGACAGTAATCTAACGTGTGGTGAACTTGCAAGACAGCCACTTGGGTGGGAGACTTTGTGCCATCCACCTTATTCACCTGACCTTGCGCCATCCGATTACCACCTCTTCCACTCCCTGGATAATCATCTTCGTGGGAAATCCTTCACCAATGAAGCAGACTTGTGCAAAGCCCTCACGGATTCCTTTGCATCAAAACCCCCACTCCCATCCCGAGTTCTACCGCAAGGCCATTGAACAGCTGGAGACACGTTAGCAGAAGGTGCTGGATGTCGATGGCGATTACACATACTGTGAAGCGTTTAATTTTTTTTTTAAAACGAACTTTTTTGGTTACCTTGTATATATATATATATATATATATATATATATATATATATATATATAGAGAGAGAGAGAGAGAGAGAGAGAGAGAAATATATAGATAGAGAGCATGTTAATAGGATGTAGAATCTGAATAAAAGTGGAGAAATCAAAAGGAAAAAGCTTTTTATGATGACGCATTTCGCCTTAGTGTGTTAGGTTGGCGTCTTTACGTCAGAATAGATAGATAGATAGATAGATAGATAGATAGGAAGGAAGGAAGGAAAGAAAGAAAGAGAATTTAAAGATGTTTAATCTGATATTGGTTGAATACAAATTAAACAAATATAGAATACGCGTGGCCGTAAAAGAAATTCTTTCCTCTGTATCCTATTTTTTCAGCAAACGAGAAAGTTCGAAGTATGAGCTGCATACTGCGAACGTCAAAATCAAGCAAGAATAGAAATGTCACCACAAGGATAATCTAATCACAAACGATGCGAAAATGTAACAGAAATCCGAAGGTGCAAAGGAATAGTAAAAGAAGCCTTCCAGAAACTAAGCAAATATTAAGAGATAAGAAAATGTCCTTCGAAATAAATAAATATGTGCTGAACTTTTATTTAATATCGTTTATCCGATATAGTAGTGAAGACTTCACAAACTCCTTGCAAATGAAGAACAGGTTTGAAGCGACAGAGATGTGGCTCTCCTGGTGAATTCTGAGAATATCATGAACATGTGAGAAACTTGGAAGTTTTATGGAAAATTGTAACAGCCAGGAACATGATACTTACAACTAAAAAAGAGAGAGTTGAAATTTCTGTTAGCCATAATGAAAAGAGCGCGTTAGCCATAATGGAAAGAGTGTGTGGATAATCTAAACCTGATTGACAACAAAGGATGCAAGGAGAAACAGCGAGTGACATACATTTTCTTTTTGTTTTTTTTTTATAAGCATTTCGCCACTATCAAGGCGAGAGGGCCACTAGTACGCAAGGAGTTACAGAGAGTGAAAGTAAGAGAAAAGACTGGGTATAGGGGGGGTGAGGAAAGGACAAAAAGAAGAACGGTGATCAAGTCATAAATAAGAACAGGGATCAAGTCATCAGAAAATGTCGATTGACATTACATTTAAATTTTTGAAGATTATAATTATCAGAGAAGCAGGTAAGAGGAAAGGAGTTCCACTGTCGAGAAGTGCGAGAGAAGAAGCTATTGGAGTAGAAAAGTCGGTTACATCTAACGGTTTCGACAGTAAAAGGGTGGGAACGAGATGCCTACTTAGTAGCTCGTTTACAGTCATGCAGTCTGGGCACCAGTACCAATAGCAACTGTGCTATGAAAATATTTGTAGAAAAGACAGGGTAAGCCACATCATGTCTATGAAAAAGTGACTGCAGTCGAAACCCCAATCTTTGGATTTTGTCGAGAACTTCGAGATGAACAGACACCAGACCATCTATGGCAACATTATTCAATGCATGGATAAATGGTAGATTTGTAGATGGGAAGAATGGACTCAGGCGAGAAAACCTTCTGACGCGACACAGAGAACCAGCTTTCCTCGCGGTAGATGCAGCTGTTGATTTAATGTAATTTTTTCCCCTTCAGGTCAATGGAAAACGTGAGACCAAGATGGCGCAGTGAGACGCCATCTTGAAGTAGAGAGCTTAACGAATTTGTGTTAATGGACAGCATAACAAGGTCAAAGAAAAAAAAAGGTAAAGTGTCATAAGTTACTTAGAGAAACAAAAGATAGACAGAGACATGACCCATAAAAAAAATTTCCCTGGAGAACAACACATCCCAATTGGAGTTACCTAGTCTGTAGATTTCGTAGAAATTAAAAGTGCAAGACAAATAAAATCAGAATTATGATATATTTTTAATCGCTTCAGCACATGCATGTTGATAATGCCAATAGGACGCAGGCGGTTACAGGGAGTAACATGTCTTTCTTTTCCAGTTATCATTTTTACCACATTTATCTAGCTACAATTTGTCATTTATCTCGCCACAATTTATCATAAAGAAAATAACTAACTGGAACTAAATAAATAAGGAGAAATGATATTTGCAAAAGAAGGAAACGGTGGAGACTGAGAACTGAAAAGCGATGTCAGCAAAGAAGTATTGGAGAAAAAAATTAAAAACTCATATTTTCTTTGTCTGGCCATTACTACAACGCATGAAGCTATCTATGATTTAAATCCAACTTTTGTCTTCTCGGTAGCCTGGTAAAATATAATGTGGGTAACACACAGAAAGGAAACTACAACAACTCCTACAGAAGATACTGAACGAAAGTGAGACCAAAGGACTAAACATTAATTGCAAAATGGAAAACTGTATGGTTGTCAGCAAGGGGAACAGCTCAATATGCAAATTACAGGGTGTTTCACAATTGTTGAAACAAAACAGCGTCCTCTTAGATGGGAGGGGGGGTTGAAGTGCGTGAGAACCTTGATGAGGAGGAACCTGCGTGAACCTGCGAGCAACGACGATGTTTTAGAGAAAATAGAAACAAAATGGACACCTATACGTAGCCGCTTAATGAGAGAGTTGAAATGTACATAATGAGGAAAGAGAGCTTAGAGAATTTGACACTGACGGGATGTATTGTAGGCAAGAGGGACTGTAGAAAGCAGCTCATAAACTACCTAACGAGCTTGTGTAAACGATTGACAGGACTGGGTTTAGGAGAGATAACAAAAAGACTAAATTTGCTAAGAGCGGCAAAGGACAGGAAATTCTGGAGAGCCATGATCACTAACGTCCTGAAAGAACATGTCATATAGAAGAAGAAGGTTATCTTTTTCTGTCCGTCTGCAGTGGCGTCAGTAATGATGCGCGCATTTATGTCAGATTATTCGGAAACATTAACGAGTGTACAATTGCGCACATTTCCGTTATACAAACACGTGTATTAAACTGGAAGAAGAGAAAACGATTAAATACACCAAATAAAAATAAACTCTGCGTAAAGTTATTGCTGTTTCAATATTAATTTTGAAATCTACTTAACAGAGAATTCTTCTTAGTGCTGTTTATCTTAGAAATGAATTCGAGCTTAAATTTCTCGTCAGTCCTGTAGCTTACCTTCTTTAATTATTTTAAAATGGAAACTCGTTTCAAGATAATTTCTCCGTAGAGAATATAGAAAAGATCAAAACCGATTTCGCAGGTCACGAAGTGAAAATAGCTATTAGCTAAACCCGAGATTTCCTCCCTCCGTTTTGAATTTAATATCTCTCAGTTGCTGAGGAGAGTAGGCTTCAAAAACTGCCGAGAAGGGGTGCCGATTCCTCAACGGAAGTGGAGCATTACGAATACACAGAACAGTAGTTTGGAAAGAAGTCATGGCGTAACTGCGGTGCACGCTGGGAGTCACCTGCATCTATAAACAATCTAAGGCAATACACAGAACTGCTTTTTTTAAAATGGAAGCATATTGCTTTCCGCAGACTTTATTTATTCCCATCAGAGAAGGTTACTAAGTTCGTTGGTCCTTTGCTTGGTTTGCTTTACACCACAGATATTGCTGATTTTACAAGTACTTGACCGACCACTTAAAAATAGAATAACTTACCCTTTTTTTAAAAATTAAAACGCCATTTGTCAAGGAGATTTAAAATGACTTGTTTAACTATCCGTGCATAAATTACATTTTGCTTTTTAAGATGTTCATTGAGTAGATAGGTATTCATCTTAATGCTGAATTGGAACAAATTTTTTGTAGCTTTTAAGTGAATTTCAAAGACAATATTTAGATATTTGTACATACTCTACAAGCGAAAAAAGTTTGTGGACAACTTTAAAAAAAATTAAAATAAGATATCTTTATATTTTTTAAAGTAAAAGATAAACTTTCAGTAACTACAGTCAATTTTCTTTCTTTTTTTTTGATAAAATTAAGTACTTAATCATAACAAAAATTATCATAGAGCAACATCATATTTTGTTTTCGTCAAGAAAATCACCACCTACCTTAATTAATGCTTTATAAATTCTTGGAAAAAGTAAATTCAGACCTTCCAAAGTATACATAAAGCACTTAAAACCCGTTTTATTGGTATTTTCTTCGAATACTCTGATCCAATTTATAACATACGAATTCATGAGACCAAAGGCAGGAGATTTGAGACGGCCAAGTCATAATTTTCAAAATCTTGTTCCTTTGTTTTGACTCGAAGTTATAACTTAGAAGAGTTCTTTTGGTCAGTGACTTGTGGAAAAGTGATTTTTTTCCAATTATGCATAAATCAAAATGTATAGCATGTATTTGCGAAATCGAATGGTATTTTTGTTTTTTCATGATTCCCGTGAATTGAAACTATTCTCCAGGTCTTATGGTAATCTCAAAAAGTCTACCGAGGGCTTAATTGCGAAAGCAAAATGTATTTCTCATCCAAACTATTCAGAATTTAGAAAAATGTACAGTGTATAGACGAATCCAAATGTGAACTTTTGGTAGTAAGAGAAGCCTGGAGAAAAGACTGAAAAAAAGCAAATAAACTGTCTAAAATTTTATCATTAAGTGTACAAATCACACACACACACAAAACTCACGCACACACACACACACACAAACTCACGCACACACACACACACACACACACACACACACACACATATATATATATATATATATACATATATATATATATATATGTATATAATATTAAGGGTCAATATATATATATATATATATATATATATATATATATATATATATATATATATATATATATATATTAATGGTCAATATATATATATATATATATATATATATATATTTATAATATTAATGGTCAATATATATATATATATATATATATATAATATTAATGATCAATATATATATATATATATATATATTAATGGTCAATATATATATATATGTGTTTGTGTGTTTATAATAATGTATATATATATATATATATATATATATATATATATATATATATATATATATATATATATATATATATATATCCCAAGAGAATAGAATCATGGTAGAACTCAATGTTCAGGACACAGTAAGAATATGATATAAAGGCTCAAACACTAATATTCCATGGTTATAATTTATTGCATTGGAACCTTAATCACGATACAAATTTAAAAAGAAATCATTCTTTTTGAATTTGTAGATCTGATGAATTTGATCGTGATTACGATTCCAAGGTAATAAATTACCACCATGGAATATTAGTGTTTGAGCCTTATATTTATATATATATATATATATATATATATATATATACAGAACAGATCGACCAATGCAATTCTGGGAGATGGTCTTTGAGATTCTTTTCTATAAATTAACTAATATTGAATATAAATTTTTAACAGAATTTTGGTTTGTTTGACTTACCGTGATTCGCACAATAATTAAGAAATAATGAAATTTTCTGTAACCAAATTAATTCAAAAAAGCATTTAAAGGAAATAGTTGAAAAGACTGGAATGAATAAAGTTCGTCCAGTTTCTTTCAGTAGCCAGGCTTGTGTGGTTCTTAAAACCTTCGTTTGTGGTGAAAGTCAGACAAGTATACACCCCCTGCCCCCTCAAGTGACAGTAGGTGTGATAGATAAATGAGTGTGTATATTTACGTTTCAACCGCCGGCTATGTCAGTTATGCCTGATAGTGTTTATCTAGGTGCGTGTCCAATGACAAGGCGCTGCGGCCGAGTAATAAATATGAGTTACTAACCATTAGTGTATTCTTCTGTTTGTTTTTTAAACCTCATCCTTCGGTGTGTCTTTATGTCTTGGCTTGAGGGTCTGTAAATGATGCGACTTCAAATATATTTAGTGAAGAGGACACTTGTCAGAGAGAGGACACTTGTTAGAGAGAAGACACTTGTTAGAGAGAGGGGACACACGCATGCGACTAAGAATGCACAAAGATATACATTCATTAATCGATTCCAATTATCCGATGACATAATAGAATCTTGCTGCGTCCTTAATGACGTTTCTCGAGGCAATGGCGATGCGTTTCCTTGCCAAATAACGTGTGATATGTTTTACTGGGTTACATAGCACAAGCAGCATTCAGTAATTTCTTATCTAGCCTGTAGAGAGAAGTGAATTCATGCCTTTCCCAATAGCGTAATATGGAATATATGAAGAACCAGTTAGATTTTTTTTTCTGTCGCCAAAGTTTCCATCATTGAGAAATTCAGCAGAACACCTTAATTAAAGAAAATTGTTCCATAGCAACACTGCTATTTACAGTGTGCCTAATTTGAAAAGTTTTGAAGACCACATAGTTTCTAAGTAGAATGTTTGCCATGGAAATGATATTTCCTTAATTTATTAGTTGTACTGAAAATTTAAACATTTTACTGGTTTTCATATATTCCATCTTACTTATATTGATCATTCTTATATATATATATATATATATATATATATATATATATATATATATATAAAATGATAGAAATTAAGGAGGATTTGAGATAATTAAGTAATTCATCGAGTCGATAGAAACCTCAACAGAATGCAGAAAGCACTGGACGGCCATTTAGGACTCATCAGCAGTGCGCATCCACTACCGAAATTGAAACCTGGACATTTTACATTGACAGGCAAACGTCATGTAACTGTAACTAACAGGCCTCGGTGACGAAGGGGTAGCGAACTAGACCGAGGCCTGTTAGTACAGTTGGTATGACGTTTGCCTGTCAATGTAAATGCCCGGGTTTCAATTCTCGGTAGTGGATGCGCACTGCTGATGAGACCCAAATATAGGACCAAACGGCCGTCCAGTGCTTTCTGCATTTTGTTGAGGTTTTTTTTTCGATGAATTACTTGTGTGTGTGTGTGTGTGTGTGTGTGTGTGTGTGTGTGTATATATATATATATATATATATATATATATATATATATATATATATATTTATAATATACATTTTTTGTCGATTAATTTTGCTGATCATCTTTTACAAATTATGAATCAGCCTTCTCAGACGAGGAGGAAATCCCGTTAAAAATTGCCCGAAGTTCATTTCGGAGAAATATGGTCCAAGCCTTCGACTTTCTTATGACATCATCAGTTTAAAAAGTTCTGATGGAAATAAATAAATAAATAAATAAAGAAAGAAAGAAAAGAGGTTATCATACTCTCAAGTGTTTAACGTCTTCTTTAGTGAAATGCAAAATCTTGTTAATTTCAAATCTTTCCATTTTTCCCTCTTATTTAAATAATGATCTACATTCTTTTTTATGATTGTTATTGCAATATTTTGCTAAAGTTGTTAAGTTCAAGTATTAAAGATCCAATAGTGAGATTTCCACGGGTATTTTATAGTCATAGAAATCACAAAGAGCTTATTCAGTCATTAACTTAAGGAAATGAAACTAGGAAAACCGTGAAATTTTCGCGTGTATTTCTAGTTGCTGTTGTCTATTATTATTATTATTATTATTATTATTATTATTATTATTATTATTATTATTATACGCGGTATATTTAGCGGATACACTTGTTTGAATAGACGTCTCTTTCGGTGAATTATCCACCAGTTTCAAGGAGGGTTTTAATTTTAGCTTTAACTAGGTACCTCCACTATGTCACGTAAAAAAAACAGCATAGCATGATGAAAAAAGGCCCATAACTCAACGAAAACAAAGTTTTGTCATCACAATGTTTATGTTATTATTAAGAGGAAAGATCAAATTATTTTGTTTTATTATTTTCTGAAATTTTTTCTCCTTTCTAGCACGTTGAAAATTTGGTTAAAAATCTTGTTTTTTTTTACGTCAGCGGTCGAAAGGAGAAAAAAGGTTTGTTTTATTTTGCGCTTTTCCCGAGAAAACACATGTTGAATTGGAAATTCTTGCAAAATTCAAATGATTGTCGGATTTTAATTAAACTTTCAGGAAATATTCAGAAATAAATGAAACTATTTTTAAAGTTTTTCCTTTTAGAAAATCTTGATAAAAAATTTTTTTTTTTATTACATGTTTCTACCCCTTTGAATATTTTCATGATATTTCGAGAAATTAAATTTATAAGAGTGGGATTTTTTTATTAGTTAAAAACAGGACTCTTTAGTGAAAGTAAATATCATTTTTTTTTTTTTTTTTTTTTTTGTAAAACAGCTGTTTCATCGAAAATCTGCTTTGAATTGTAAAAAAAATGGAAAAATTATGACATTATTTAATTAGAAAAGCTTTTACTTTCTTTTGCAAACAAGGATATTTTTCATTTTTAAAAATTATTTTACGCTATAATTAAGTAATGTTTGTTTCAAATCAGATTAATTTAACTTTATATTTTCTAATTTTACTCAAATAACGTGTCAAAAGTGTATAATTTATTTTATGGAGAAGTTTAAAATCGAAAAATTTTTTTGTTTACAAATTTCTTCAAATTCAAGAAAATGGCCGCTTTTAAGAAATTTAAAAAAAAAATCGAGCATATATTTGACATTCCAATCTATATAATTTCCATCTGAAATACACCAGAATATTTTACTTACTGGAAATAATAAATTTAATCCTTTTGCTATCAATTAAAGCTAAAATAATATCTTTAAGAATGCTTTTTCATTTTTAAAAATTAATTTTAAACCTTACGTATCGAAAAATTGACCGGAGGTACCTAGTTTTAACAAAGATTATTAGCATATTTGTTTTATTTCCCATACTGTGTTGTGTGAGATTAGGTGTCATTTCATTTTTAAAGATATTTTTGTTTAGATTTCAGGCACAGTCTTGGGTCTTCTAAAAAAAAGTACTATTTATGGTGGGTCCGTGGATTTCTATTTGAAGTGCTTCTACTATCTACCTTATTTAGAATTTGATATATATTTGTAAGGAAAGAGTGTACGATATCGGAGGCCGACTGTTTGCTGATATAGACTTTCTCTGAATATCTCAATGAATTGTGAGAGCGACAGTCACTATGCAATGTTCATTCCGATGTCCACATCGTCTATATCTATGTGTATGTGTGTGAGAGAGAGAGAGAGAGAGGGGGAGTGTGAGAGGGAAAGAGAGAAAGAGAAATAAAAATGTCTGTGCGCACGTGTGAGGGAAGGTTGTGTTTGTGGAGAAATTGTGTTGTTAACATCTCGAAGAGTACGGAAAACGTGAGGTCATATGAATTGAAAGATTCTATGACAGGTGTTCGCTTGACCATCTCATTGCGATGACCGTGACGGCCGCCGGTACGGACAGTCGGACGAACGGACATAGTTCTTTGCCATCAACTGGCAACAAGTTCCTTCCTGTCATTACCGCCATATTCACATCACTACCATCACCGCCACCTGTTTAGTCTGAGATTGGTGTTGAGACTTAGGCCCTCTCACAACGAATCGTGAAATGAAGAACATTTCCAGAATAGTTGCATTCTAATATATTTATCCTTGTGGTTTCGGGTTTTCGTTGATTTGACAGTTGGATCGGTAAAATTCAAGAAGGGAAGTGTGAGTTAAATTGGAATCATGGAAAGTGATAGGGTGGAGGGAGGAACAAATGACTCAAGAGTGAAAGAGGAAGAAAGGGAAGAAGGAGATTGAAAGAAAAAAGTAATGAAGTTGCTATTGGAGATATGATGATAAACAGTCATGAAAACACGCGTGATACATATATGCATACAGAGAGAGAACGAGAGAGAGAGAGGGGGGGCAGAGGAGAGAGAAGAGAAAAAGAGGGGGAATAAAAATACCGAAAGAGATCTAGTGAGTGTTCACTTCAGAATGCAACCCGAGAAGTGAATCTATCTATCTATCTATCTATCTATCTATCTATCTATCTATCTATCTATCTATCTATCTATCTTTCTCTCTCTATATATATATCTATCTTTCTTTCTCTCTCTCTCTCTCTATATATATATATATATATATAAAGTGTGTGTGTGCATATATATATATATATATATATATATATATATATATATATGTATATAAATATATATATATAAATATATTAAAAAGAAGATAAACCGCAAGAGTTTTTTTGGTTGAAAGGCGGATTTTATTTTTAAAAAAATATTATGCTTTATTTTCCATAATTCTGCTACACGGGTTTCTGGTTTCGCGACCTTCTTCAAGCAAATAGTAGATATTACCACATATTATAAAAATGAATTTTTTTGCGGCGCGGTAGTGATTCAAAGACTTTATTGGATTAGTGATAAGAGTTTATACATATATATATATATATATATATATATATATATATATATATATATATATATATATATATATATACACACACACACACACTCAGATATATATATATATATATATATATATATATATATATATATATATATATATATATATATTTCGTTCTTCGCGTGGTACGACATCATAGAACTGCATTATGATTAAAGATTTGCGTTTGATATTTCGCGACCGTTATTGTCGCATAGCAATCTTCTATATCAGCATAACAGAATCTTTGCTTGAAGAAGGTCGCGAAACGAGAAACTCGTATAGCAGAATTGTAGAAAATTGAGTATAATATATCTTTTGAATGAAATAAAATATCCACATTTCAAGCAAAAACGGTTGCGGTATAATTTCTTTTTAAAATATACACTTTTCTCTCATTGCAACAACAATAACCTCTTCCCCCCCATATATATATATATATATATATATTAGCTTAAAAGCTACCCTATCGGGCGGCATTTAAGCTAGCTCCTGCAAGAGGTTCTTGAATGAGCCTTCATCACAACAAGTAGGAAGGAGTAGAAGAGATAGGCAACAATAAACTACAGTAGAACTCAAAATTAATCGCTGCATTTAAGTATTGCATTAATATTTAAGCTTAAATTTTAAAGGTTCAACGATAATTCTTCTGTCGCCACAATTTAAAGACAATTTGATGTACGTAGGTCCTTACTTTCCGTACAAACAATTATTTTTATTTCATGCGTGACTTTCGCTGGATTTCTCAATTAAGTTCGATTATTCCCAAATTTATTTCCAAGTTATAACAATTGTTATCGTACAAAATCATTGGTCGACAAAAAATCACATAAAAAAATCGCCGAAAACAATCGCAATAATGAAAAATTCAAAATTTCAGGATTGCGAGACTGGATCCGACCCAGAATTTGTTTACAGAGTAGATCTGATTCCCAAAATAGTATTATATGTTGGGCTACAGACTCTAGGAGTAAAACTGAAAACGTATGGCACAGTGACACACTGACATACGCATTTCTGATATATATATATATATATATATATATATATATATATATATATATATATATATATATATAAAAAATGCGGATATATATGTGCACGTGTGTGTGTGGTATGTATATAGTGTCATTAGGTAGCAGTAGTTCCTTCAGACATGTCTTATTGAAGAGTAAAGACATTTTGTAACTATAGACTTTTACCTCTCCAAACCCAGATGTTGATGTACTAAATCAATTAATAAGACAGAATGACTGACACACACGCACGCGCGCACATACACACATACATACGCAGATAGATCGATATGCAAGTTATATCCATCCATATAGAGAAAGAGAGGGAGAGAGAGAGAGAGAAAGAGAAATCATGCGAGAGATGGCTCAGACTTCAGACTGCAGTGCGATATATATATATATATATATATATATATATATATATATATATATATATATTACTCCTGGCATTAATTTTAGTGGATACCTATGTTTGAAACCGCGTTATTTTAAACGGTGTGTATTACGTCTATCGGCCTGCCCACACGAAAATATTTAATAAAAAAAATGAGGTATCCGATGTTCTCTTTATAAATTAATAAACATGGTTTAAAATAACTGGGCGTCTATTTCAAACAAGGGCATCCACCCTAAATATCGTTTAAAGTAAGAAAATTGTCAGTTTAAATATATATATATATATATATACTAGCAGTAGAGCCCGGTGTTGCCCGGGGATATAACAGTAAGAGATAGATCAAGTATCGACCATCATAAAGACTAAAAAATAGAATTGACAAAGATTATTGTTTAAGGTTGACGGACACGCATGTCTTAATTACTTTTATTTTTTATTTTTTACGAATTGGTCAAACCCAAACTCAAACAAAAACATTGTTTTCAATCGTTATGAGTCTACCGATTGAATAGAATTTTATTATAAACAATTGTCTTGTAAATGGAATTTTTAAAGCATTCTGAATGTAAAAATAAAGAAAAAAGTGACAAGACAATAAGAAACACGACCTGCCAAAAAAAAGTTAAGTTTTGTTGAAATCGGTTGAAAATGTAGGAAATCCGATCCCATATATAAACGAACACATACATACACACACGAACAACCTGGGTTTTATAATAAGTATAACTCGATATGAGTTGTCCCCCTTTTATTCTCGCGATGCCTCTTAATCGTGTTTTCAAATTGATTTCGTGCAAAAACAATTGTGTTTTTCCAATTTTTGGCGCTGTTAGAACCACCGCAAGGTAATTTTACGTTATCCTGTGAAGTTTTGTTGAAATCGGTTGAAAAATGTAGGAAATCCGATCCAATATATAAACGTACACACACACACACACACACACACACACACAAACAATCTGCGTTTAAGTAAGATGTGTCTGTGTGTGTGTCTGTCTGTCTCTGTGTGTGTGTATACAAAAACTGGAGATTTAATTAATTTCACATAATAATTCATTGAGTCTAGAATAAGAAACCACAATTCACTGGACGGCCGTTTCGTCCTTTTTAGGACACATCAGCATTGCGCATCCATTACCAAGAATCGAACCCAGACCTTTACGATACAATATAATATTATGTGAGATATATGTATGTAATTTTGGTTAAATACTAAAAATTTTCATTGTTATTTTATATTTTTTTCGTTATTTTCTTGTTTTCAGGTTCATACTTGATAATATATGCTGATCACTGTCAAAAAATTGGCATTTTTGTTATGTGGTCGGTTTTATTTTCTAAATATTGCATTCATCTGTTAGTTATATTTGAAAGTGAACATGCGATATTAGTAAATGAAAGCGATGACATAAAAACAATCGTCTTTGATAATGACTAACGATAGACGAAAATACTCAAATATTGTAAAATATATATTCAGATTGGAACCTAAAAACCAAGAAAATAATCCGGAACATCGAAAAAATAATAACAATTAACAAGAAATAATTGTATAAATGAAACATTGCTGGTTAAACACGTGTGTGTGTGTACGTGTGTGTGTGTGTGTGTGTGTTTTATCAAACGTTTACAGGGTATTTAACCCCCCAAAAATATTTGCACGTCAGGGAATATAGCGAACACGATTGGAATTGAACCCCGACTCTCCGACTTCCAATTCTAAGCAGTTATCCATGACACCACCCGCACATCCAAATTTACAGAAGATGTTATTCCCAGCAGGTCATTCATCTAGGTACTAACCAAGCTCAATGTTGGTTGTACGAGAACCGATGTTTCAACTGGGTATAGCCGTCAGATTTGTTTTCTTGGGACATTCTTCTAGGAGCGCCAAACTCGTATATAAAACCAAAATCTCACTTGGTCTCTGGGTTTTTTCAACCTTGTTGTGTCACTGGTACTATGGCCAATTGGTTTTACTGCTGGCAAATGTTCTATTCAATCCTGAAAAATATTCACGTATAGAACTTGCCGGTCTTATAAACCATTTAAGACGTCATTAACGACACGGAAATCGCCCTGAAATGTTCGCTATGGAATTATGGGAAGGTTGTTAATGAAAATTAAATACAATTTAGGACCAAGAATACAGACCTCTTTCAATTTAACAAATGAATGCACACCGTAAAATCCGGTATTAATTACAGAAATAAAATTCCAGTATTATTTTATTGGCTTCTAAAAATATACAGTATTAATTTTAGATGTATAAAAAAATCTGTATTGATGATAGATTTCTACCGATGATCTATTAATGCCCACCGTAAAAATTCAACAATGGCCACTAGTGGATTAATATGTGGCCATTTTGCCAGACTGATTTTGCTATTTGGAACAAAGCACACACAAATATTGATTTTTATGGAGAAGGTTCAACATGTATGCCAGGCATGTGCAACTTTTTTCATGCAGTGGGCCAGATGATCTATGGCTCATCACAAGACTATCGGCATTACTAAAAAGGTTCAAGGTAATGTTTTGTAGTAGGTACCGCAGCTATTTTCGTTACCGAAGACCATATACGTAAGCATATACCTTAGAAATGGAGGAAAAGTTTGTTTGTTTTTTTTAAATAGATTTTTCCACCATTAAAAATTTGAAGTTTTGGTATAAAGCCACTTATGACAGGGTGAATAAAACTTGTCACTGTGTGTGATTTATTTCTAATTTATTCATTTGAAAATTAAAAAAAGGTTTATTTCTTCTTTAGAGAAAAAGTTATGAAAAATGTTTCCTGTTTCAAAAGAGAAAAATGTTCACACGTATGATCTTCCTTAATGAAAATCGCCAATGGCTTTTAAAAAAATGAAAACTTTTATAAAATTCCAGAAACATTGTACTTAATCACTTAATCATTTTCTATGTACGCGGTTAAGTATGAGAGAGTGTGTGTTAATAGTTCAGAATGAAAAAAAAAAGGAAAAATTTAAGAAACTATTTTCCTTATAAAATTAAGCGTTCCATTCAGAAAGACCAAACGGGTCGCATGCAACCCGCGGGCATTGTTTTTCTCATGGCTGATCTACACTATACCACTAGCATCTACTTCTGAGGTAATACGGCAATACAAGGAAATAGAAGAAATCCTTCTATATATGTAAATATATAAGAGGAATCCCATTGCTGTGGATTTGTCAGCGATTTAATCTAGAAGATTGTCATTGCTTTACTAGATTCGACCCTGACTTGTTCCCCTGCAGTTGTTTCTTTTGACTAGACTAAATTAAGCTGAGTAAATAAGATTTATACAAGAGTAAATCAAGGAGGAAAAGCAATTTTCATACACCTTTAATCCCACTGATGAAGAAGAAATTCATATGTCACGTTTGACATAGTCTCCCTGCACGGGGATGAGCTTGAACGATGGTATCGTTCAATGAGCTTCTTCGTCCCATCTGAAAAGAAGCATTTCGGTTGCTCACGAAGCCACGTCTGGAGTGGTTGCTTGTTTGGGCGCCCATATTACGGCACTCGAAGTCATCATGCAGATCAATAACTGATGCCGACGATTGCCTCCACTTGTGCTAACGTGATTCTTATTCCAACAACCCCTTTTTTTATTAAATATTCTGGAAATTTCCTTCCAATCTTTAATGTAAGCTGCGAGCATTCGAGAACAAAGAAAAGGTGAAGAAAAAATCCAGCCATAACTTTTATTACTAACCCCCCCCCCAAAGTATTTGAAACACAAGTTGTAACTGTACCTGTTTGCATTTAAAAGATTATTTCTTACCTAAAATATTGTTTGTTTTGTGTAATGATTGATTTGTTGGCTTATCAATTTTTGGGAGGTTATTTAAAGCCGAAATATGTTTTTGGATAATAATCGTTTTCTGATACAAGTCTTAATATTTAACTCATATTTGACTGGTGAAGATTTGGATTCATACCTTTTCCAAAGGTATTTTTACGAAAGTGAATATAACGAACCCGACTGAAATTGGAACTCGGCTCTCCGATTTCTCACTCAGAGCCGTTATCCATTGTATCGCCCACATACAAGCTTAGAAGTGGTATATAGCCGTCAGCTGAAAATACTGACCCAGAACGTTTTATCTGGTGAATATCATTGGTATATAAAAGCGTTCGACTGGGGCACCTCGAGGCGGTGTAGTGGTCAGCAAGCTTGTCTCGCTAAATCAGTTACGACTTAATAGTGAGTTTGATCCTCACTGGGTGCCCCCACTTTCGTCTTTGTGCCACATCTAAGGTACGCTTGGAAAGTCAATATAAAAGCGTTCGACTCGCGAACAGATAGTCAAACACGATATCTATTTACATTCCTTTTTTTAATCTTTTTCCTTCCCCCTTTTTTTTTTTCGTTGGCTGCGGTCCACTATAAATTTTTGCCAAGTCACCAAGTACGTTTTCAAGACAAATTAGTTAATTTCACGTCACATTCTTGTCTTTATTTACTCTTATTTCGTTCTGAATTTTTCTGAAATGAATTTCAACATCAAATCACTTTTTTCTTTCCCCCTTCATTTTTTCTTCCACAATCCAATACTCGATATTTTCTTTTTTTTTTTATCTTATCTAACCTCAATTTACCTCTTTTTTTTTTTTTGTTCATTCCGTTAAAAAAAAAATGACAGTTTTGTCCTTCCACTCTCCCCCAAGTACGTATAATCCTTTAAATAATTATTTCCGGCCGACCAGGTGCAGTTAACCCGTGCTGACCCGAAAAAGATAAGGTGATGAACGTCAAGTATTCTATAAGTAACTTCTCTGTTTGAAAACCAAATATATCGTCGGAGATCTCTTCAGTATTCTCTTGTTTTTACGTTTATATTACTCCATTCTATCGGCTACAACCAGTTCCTCAAACGTTAGCATTCTACCTAACCATTTCGTCCTGAACGACTGTGTTAGTGCATCCTTTGTGAAGAAAATGGTGAAACGTTCGGCAACTAGTTTCCGAGCACACACGTCTGCTAGGGCGGTTAGAGCATAATCCGATCGCTTGTGAATATCTATACTTGTGAATATCTGTACAACGGTATATGAGTGCACTCCCCAATTTCTAGATGACCAGAGCCTGGTAGCTGATCTATTCTTTGATTTAGCTCTAACAGCTCAGTGCGGGGAAAAACTGGCTGGTCATATCCAGTGCTTCCGAACTAATGACCTTCCGTCATTACCAGGTGGACCCAGAATATTCGCCAATCGCGATGAACGAGTGTTCTCTCGGTGAGGCCTCGTGCCCTGAGCGCCTATTAGAACTTCCAGACCTCCAGATTTCCACATCAATCCAGACCTCAAATGCTATGCATCGCTAAAGGTGCTGGAAAAATGGTCAGTTCCTTGTACCGCTCCAGTAAGTACCTAACTTCTTCTGCTTTACAAGAGCTAGATAAAACCGAAAACGGAGTTATCAAGAGTTTGAACATAGCCAGTACTCTCAAACCCTCGGTGGACTAGCAGAACCATCAACAACCAATTTGACCGGGTGTAGACGTTTATCCCTTGTTTCCTGTTTAAGACTGGGTCTCAGGTCCCTTCTAAATCCTTTTACGTAAGTAACCCGCTAATTCGAACGCTACTGGTGTCTTGTTTTTATCATTATAAAAAAAAAAACCAGTCCCAATAATCAAATTTCTCCTCCAAGAATATACTAAACCTGTACTGTGGTTTTCTGACACTTTCCAACAGTCGATAACATCAAGACGTCACGTTCCTGACAAATCAACCATGGTGAAATTCGAACCCTGTTTTCATAATCAGAAAACGAACTCTAAGAATAAAATGTATAGATACCATGGAATAGATAACAGACAAGTAGTGTTTTTTTCATCGTTTTATACAATATTTTTTACACACATTTAATGATATGAGCTTGGCCCTTTTCAGCAAGTAAATGGATTCTGGGAAACCCCCTCCCACGTATATCACCTGTTAAAATTCCCATACGAGATTTAGTTATGATCATACACATTGACGAAAAATTTATTCACATCGATAAATGGATAGGAGAATAAAAAAATAATTTAAAATACAAATAATACAGTAATAATACACATTTTATTACACAAAGATGGTTATGATTTCATCATGGAATGCTAAAACGTTGAAAGGGAACATTTTTGGCCATTTATTCATCCAAAAATTCCATTCATCTTCCCAATTATCTGGAAGTGATCTATGTTGAATCCGAAAGAGATTTTGAAAATACAAAAGTTAACCGCTCCCAGAGCGAAACGAAATACTTTCGGGTGAACTCATTGATTTTATTGGCGTTAGCCTACACCCAGTCCTGTAATGCTTTCACTTTTTTCCCCAAAAAGTCCAAAGTGCTGAGAACACGAGAGACTCGATCGCATATAAAGGGGATTTCTTCCATGTAAACAGACGGTCACGCTTACCACGAATTGAGATCATCAGGTTTAGAATAGGAACACAGATAATACATTATTTTAGTTCCGTTACAATTATTAGAATTTGATTAAGATAAGTATCTTCCCATATCTTCCACACAAATACACACACAAATCTGTATCTGTATACAGTCTTCGTCGACCTGACTAAGGCGTTTGATACTCTCAACAGAGTGGACTTATACAGTCCATCAGAAACTTGGCTGACCCGGAATGTTTGTGAACCTTATCTGTCTGTTTCATAACAGCATGACTGGTCTTGTACTTTCTGGGGGAGAGACGTTTTGGCCCTTTGAGATCTTCACCGATGTGAGACAGGGGTGTGTCGTAGCCCCAGTCCTGTTCAACCTGTTTGCCGGCGTTCGTAGACAGCCACGTTGTTAGAGACACAGGGGATATAGACTGGCCGGATCTCTCTTTGACCTCTGTCACATCAGTGCAAAAAACAAAGACGATCGAGAAATTGATACTGGAGGTCCTCCTTACCGAGGATTGTGCCCTCATGGCACACACAGAATCTGCACTTCAACTCATTCTCAAAAAGCTTGCGGAAGCGTCCATCCTATTACGACATGATCAGCCTTGTTAAAACGTAATTGCGGTTCCAGTACAGCCCTCTCGGAACAGACCGCCATCCATCCATTTCCATCGAGGGAACAGAGCTGAAGACTGTGAAGTTATTCAAGTAACCCGAAAGTAGCATTACCGACGATGACTGCCCCGACAAAGAAATCAACGCCAAGATCTTCAAGACAAGTCGAACCCTAGGTAGGCTGCCAGCATGTGTGCTGAATCAGCACAACACCTAACTTGAGTCCACTAGGCTCAAGGTCTACACGACGGCTATCCTCACCAGACTACTTTTTGAATTCAAGACCTGGACATTGTATAAAGGAACATGAAACTGCTGGAGCACTTTCACATGCAAAGACTGCGTTCTGTCCTGGCCATTAAATGACAGGATAAGATCACAAACTTTGAGGACCGCGCAGAAACAACTAACATAGAAGCCAAGATCCTTGAAGCCCAATTCAGATGGTCGGGGTATGTCATCCGGAAGTACAATGACAGAATTCCCAAAAAATTTCTCATAGAGAAAGGGAATGCATGCTAGGCCACTGAAAGCTTTCAAAGACTGTATCAATGCCAACATCGCCACACCAGAATAGCCTCCAAGCAGTTTGAAGAATGCGCACAAGATCGAATTGGATGGTGTACACTGATGCGAGAAGCAAGAGCGACATTTGAAGACCAACTGACGAGAGAGCATCAATGAGGCCCGTGAAAAAATTTGCTTTTCTGAAACTTTATTTGAGGAATATTAGCTGATTTAAAGTTTAATTAATCTGGTTTGAAACAAATCTTACTTTTAGTTTAAAATGCATTTTTAATATAAAGGTATGTGTTTACTTAAGGTGTTAATAGGTTGACAGCTTGACTGACAGCCAGAAGTATATCTAATTTTTTCTGCGGTGGACATATCTGTAAAAATTACTTCAGGAATATAACGTGAGCGCTTTTTTTTATATAATTTTTAATTACCCATTAATCTTACAAAATTAGTGAGATATCCCTGTAATCTAATGTTTTATCGAATCTTAGTGAATTAGGCTTTAAATTTACCATAGTTATCGCTCTTATCTTCTGACAATGTCGTGTATACACGTGGATATGTACAAAAATCGGCATGCATTTATACACGCAAACATTTTAATTCTTTTTTAAAATATTGTGGTCGCTGAATTGTAGTAAGCGTTTCCATTTATGATTAGTAAATATAGTTTTTACTTAATAACGATATCACATAACCGGTACAAATTAATACTGAAATTTAAAAGATTTAAAACTTTATAAATTATTCTAATTAAAATTAAAAAACAAAACAAAACAAAACAAAACAGTTCTTATGAAAATTCATTATTCATCGAAAAAATGTTCTTAAAACAATATCTTATACATATAAGCAATTAACAGTTAATTAAATTTCTTACTTTTATTGAATTATTTATTTTATGATTTTTAGCAGATTTTAGGGGATAATGCTTCACAAAAAAAGAATTGATGATTTAAATTCTCCAAAGACGTCTGCTTATAACTAATATAAAAATTAAGAACTAGCAAAAGAAATTTCTCAAATTTTCATGAAAATTAAATAAGTTAGGTTAACTATTTAAAAAAAAAATTCCCCAAGATTTTCGATAAAATAAGTATTTCTAAAATAATTTCATTCATTTGTGAATAATTCCTGAAAGATTCATTAAAATCAGATAATCTTTAAGCAAACACAAGAAAAACAAGACTTAAAAGTCTTGTTTTTCTTGTTTGCTTAAAGATTATTATACTAAATTTGAATGTCTTTTTTTTTGCACTGAAAATTTAGTCTCTTTTTTTTTTGCACCAAAATTTCGAACGTTTGAAAAAGGATAAAAAATAAAACTTAATAATCAATTCAATTTATATTAACATAGAGATTATGGCAATAAAACTTAGTTTTTATTAATTTGAGGGTAATTTTTCATCAAGGTATGCTCATTTTTTTTATCGAATCTCAAAACCACACACACACTCACACAGACAGACACACACACATACATATATATATGCATTGAGATAGATAGATAGATAGATAGATAGATAGATAGATAGATAGATAGATATTCTATGCGCGTGTCTTCATAATTAGATAGTTTACTATTTCAACTAAGTACTTTCTGACTATTCAGAAATTAACAAGATTTTTCCAGAAAGTAGGATATATTTAATATATCCCAAAGAACACTAGAAAGAAAGCTTAGCTTCCGTTTAGAAAAAAAAAAACAAAAAAAAAAAACAATAAATCCTTGAGCTAAAAATAGGTTATAAAGTAATAAACCATCTTTTATTAGATGCGGCCCGCAGAATGCGTTTTGGGCACTCATCTCGAATAGACCCGGTGTGTGTTTTTCTTGTCAGTCCGTACATCAATCCATCTTTCAGCTCTTCTTCATGGTATCGTGTCTATTTATTTTAGGCGATCCATCTGATATGTTTCGAGTCGGTATAATCCTTCATTCGTTGGAATTGGAACAGTTGTCGTTAAAGAAGTCGCACCAAATTCCGTCAGCACCTGTTAGCGCTTTAACTGGACGTTGAAATACTGATGAAAAGTTACTTCCATTTGAACCATAACTTAATTTCTAATTAGTAAACAGAGAGAAGGTTTAAATTTAATTCTTTATTTCTTCTTGTCTGTAAGTGGATAATTAGACAAGACTCTCTCTCTCACACACACACACACACACACACACACACACACACACACACACACACACGTACAGAAATAGAGAGAGAGAGAGGAAGAAAGAAAGAGTGGAGTAAGTTTAAATGATGTACATTTTATATTGTTTATCTATAGCTATCGCAAAAAAATAAAGTTAGAAGAAAACATTACTCGAAAGTCATTAGTTATAAATAGGTACCTCGTGAGATTCGCTAAAATTGAGCGTACGTGATAAAATAAATGCCCCAAAATTAATTAAAAAATTATAGTGAAAATTTTTATATTATTAGTAAGAATATATACATATATATATATATATATATATATATATATATATATATATATATATATATATATAAAAGTTTTTTTCTTTTTCCAGAACTATCGAAAATTTTGTTTCTCCGGTGTCAAGTGTACCATGAATTAGTATGGGGAAATTTAGCGCCTTTTTGCAGTGCAAAACACACTAATTCTTGCAAAAATCAAATAATTGTCGGATTTTAATGCAACTTGTTCACAAACGAATTAAATTATTTTTGCAATGCTTCATTTTTAGAAAAAAAATTGTAAAAATATGTTTTTAAATTTTATTTAATTTCATTTCACAAATTTAAATTTTGTACCTCTTAATGTTTATATTAGTTAGAAAGACTTCTTCGGAATCACGATTTTTTTTTTTTTTTTTTTTTTTTTTGTAAAACAGGACCTCCAGTTACCGAAAATCTCCTCTGAATAGTAAAATTTTAAAAAAATGCAATAAAAATAAGACATTATTTAATTAGAAAAGCTTTTAATTGATTTTATCAATAAAATATATTATGGACACTGTTGTGTTAAGAAAAACTTTTTTCGACGAAGAATTAATTTTTAAAAACGGAGAGGTATCAAAACCAGATCCGATACAGCGCCAGCTCTACACAAATTCCGTCGTTTGTATCATCCGAGTCTACTTATACCAACGGACTATGCCCCCATGAGTCACGTTTTCTAACCCCATTCCCCTCCATCCGGAGTATTAGAAGTCGCTTCAAGCAGTTATATATAAGTTAAGGGGGATTTGAATGATCATAATTAATTAATCGAGTCTAGTAGAATCATCAACAGAATGCAGAAAGCACTTGGAAGATTTTTCTAGATTCGATGAATTATATATATATATATATATATATATATATATATTATTGGGATCCGTTGACTTGTGGTGCTCTTTTCTATTTATGATTAGTAAATGCAGTTTTATTTAATAAAAATGTTATTTGGCTGCTACAATTCAATATAGAATTTTGAAATATTTAAAAGTATATAAATTATTTTTAAAAAAATAAATTTAAAAAATGTTTGACTTGAATTGTTTTATATCGAGGGCTTCTGTAATTTTTAGTCGAAGCCCACACTTGCATTTATATATAATAATGGTGTTATCAACCAAAATCATTGTAATGTTGGTAGGATGTTGTTTGTGGTTTTCAAGATTCTTTGTTTATGGCACTGATATCACTTAATGTGATTTGCTATTCTTCAGCAGAAGCATCAACCTCACGTTATTTACCAATTGCAGCAATGCGTAGAGAGTCTTCTAAGAAGATGCACCAATAAAAATCATAGCCACACAATGCACCTTAGAAAACAAACATTCAAAACATTAACAACTATGCCCATGAAAAAAAACCTAATGAATTTTCCGAAAGTCATTGGAAAAATAATAATTACTGACAGTTTCTGCATTCCCTTCTTTATTTGCTGTGTCCCCCACTCAAGACGTAAGCGAACATGGCTCACCGAAAATACCTGTCCCTTGTATCCATTAATAAATTTTGTCTTTCTGTTATTTCTCCTAATCCCTGTTTCGCCATTTATTTAATCAAGTTCACTAAATACGTTATTAGTTGTTTTCCCCTGTCTTAAAGCTGTCCTGTGAGTATCAATTTTTCCACGCCCTTTTTCCTCATTATGTACCCTAGAAATTTTAAATGTCTCTTCCTGATGTTAAGTAAGTTTCCTTTTTGCTTCGATTTTTCTCTAACACTTCGTCGGTTCATGGTATCCACAGTATTCTTCTGTAGAACCAGATTTCTGTTGCTTCAAGTTTTTTTCATCTTTGAGGAAATTG
>CAHIKZ030003604.1:1810000-1872500 GCA_903632075.3 Acanthosepion pharaonis | reverse complement strand
AAGATATAGATGTAAGTAAACACACCATTTGGTCGATTAAAAAGACAAGCAAGTGTACCTTTTGTTTGAAGTAGTGTGAAATGTCAACATTTTAATTATGTCATTAGTTTCTCTTCGAGTTTTATGTCTGATATCCATTTTAGTTGTTGACTTTGTTGAAAGTCTTCAAGTGATGTCGTTTCTGTTATTTGGTACTGCTCATTGTTTACCTCATCAGACTATGGGGTAAGGTATGAACCTCTTGGTCAAGATGATGCATTGATTTCTCTGTCCATACTGTCTAAATCAGTGTTTCCCAAAGCGCCCCATTGTGTGCTTTGTTATGTTCAAAAGGGGCACTGGAAGTTTTTATTAAATTTGGGATGCAATGAATATTCTCAGTGGGGCATTTATCCACTTTTTCAAATTTTCAAAAATTATTCAATACTGCTTACAGAAGGAAATTTCTGAGAGGTATCTAAAGCTGTGGGAAGTTATCAAACTTTTCTTTATTGATTTTCCAACTTGTTATATGACTGAATATAGTTTCAACGCAATTACACAGCTTCTTACTAAACAAAGAATCTGTTTGCAAATTACAAAAGAAGATCTACGATTACTTCTAAGCATCATGGAACCTAGAGTAAGAGCCTTGGCCAGTAAAGACCAAAGTCAAACATCGCATTGAAAACATTGAGATAAGCTATCAAATGCAAGGTAAATGGTTTTTTTTTTAGCATTTTAATCATTGGCATTTCTAATAGAAATGGAAACAATATTAAAATTATTTTTATACTTAATACCTAAATGTTATCTTTTTATGAAAGAACATTTCAGTAAAATATCCGAAAATTTAATTTGACAGTGGGGAGCGTTGACAAAAAGATTATGCTCAAAGAGGGGCGCTGATTGAAAAATGTTTGGTAAACAGTGGTCTAAATCAACAAACGTTCTATATCCGATAGTGAATACTCTTCCCCTATGTATATCGTATATTCCGAACAATATATTTACTTTTGTGGATATGCAGATGGTATAACGTTTATAGATGAAAAAAGTGAAATTGACGAACCGAATTCAAATGCCGGTCGTTTTTAGTTTGTTCACTTCGTATTAATACTCACAGATAAAGCATAAATTCATCTTTCTCCAGTTATGGGTTAAATAACAGCGTAGAATGAACTTTGAAACCTTGGGTGGAAGCCAAGAAAAAGAAAAATATCGGAATTAAACGGTTTGGCGAATTCGTGGTACACTTCGCATCATTTCTGTACTATCAACGCGTCAACAGAATAATCAAATCATCTATCGACTTTACCTCATAATTTTCACTTCCTACCACCTTCATATTCATTCATATCACACGGTTTATTCATGATAAACATTTTAACAGTAACTTTCACTCTTGGTTGACTTTTCATCCTTGCATTAGGTGAACTTTTAGTAAAAAAAAAAAAACAATCTGCGTGGATAGACTTTAATGTCACCTTAAACGTTATTTTTCGAAGATACTCGTATATACAGAGGTACTCCGTTTATTTATTAAACAGTATATTTATTTATCTTCGTCTACAGGCCTGAATGTTCGAGAAATCTTATTAAAGAAAATTTGCGCTCTTCAGGAGGATTTGAACCTGCGTAGGATTAATAAACAGTCCATTTATATATATATATATATATATATATATATATATATATATATATATATATATATATATATATATATATATATATATATATATATATATATATATATCCGATGCAATGAGAAAGAAAATAATATATAAATTCTTACGTTCACAGCATTAATTCAAAGGAAGGCTTGATTGAAAAGCATCGAAACGAAGTTACATCTTTGTTGTGAGTAAACTGTTTTTGTCTATATGATAAAATTATATATATATATATATATATATATATATATATATATATATATATATATATATATATATAAAAAAAAAAAAACAGCTTAAAATGAGTATAGTCTATTTCAAGCTGGTTTGAACCCAGTTCGTCTTCAGCTCATATTGAGGTAATTTTGGTTTTTACTGTAAAAAAATATTTATGCTCTGTTATAATAAAGACATCGTGAATCATATTTAATATTTGTTTATACGAGGATCCATCTGGATTATATACCAACAGATCTATTACCTGTAATATGTGTGTATGTGTGTAAGCTCGGTATTTAGTGGAAAGTGCTCACTATCTGTGATAGAACTAATATATGCGGTTGGAGAGGTCAAGCACTTGGGCATTAACAAAACTTTTAGCAAAGAAACTAGATGACAAGATCATATAACCCTCATTGGTGACAATCTAAATCAGGTTGATGATTTTTTTTTTTAAATCTGGGATCATAATTAAACTCTTCACGAACTGACAAATATTAAAATAGTATAAACAGCACTATCAAAAAAGGAATGACATCTAGAATTCAAAAATGAAAAAGCCTGAAATGCAACTTTTCAGTCAAGAGATACAGAAAGGAAAATCTTTGTAGAGTCATGGATGACAAAAAATATTTCAAGAACAGTTAATGGAGTTCGCTTGAGGGTCATCAGATAGATGTAAAGATATAAATATTTTTCATTACATATGAGGAGATTAATTTTAGAGGCAGTCAACCGTTGGATGTAGAGAAAAATCTCCCAACACTATACTATTAAGAGCGAGATAATATATATATATATATATATATATATATATATATATATATATATATTGAAATTATGGAAAGGTCAGTCTAACTGTTACGTAATTTATATTTTAAATAAAATGTTGGCGCAGTTATATATTATACTGGGATATTATTTTTTAATTTGAAAAATATATTTGGCATTTAAAATAAACGTAAATTATACGTATATGTAAAAAAAAAATATTTTAGAGTTGTGGATGTTAATTTTTTTATATTAAGCACAAGGGGAGATTACTTGTTCTTTAAAAAAAACGAAACAAACCACAATTTACGTTAGAATTAATCCAGATCACTGTATTTGAGAAGATATTTATTTTTATCCCTACGTGTAACGATCAATTTACTTATCTTGTTTAATAATCTGGGGTTATTTAAGTGTTTTAAGATAGCTAATTTTTCAACAATACATAGATTGCTATAAGTGAGGATAATATGCGTATATATATATATATATATATATATATATATATATATATATATATATATATATATATATATATATGTGTGTGTGTGTGTGTGTGTGTGCGTACACACACACATACACATGAATATATATATTTATAATATTTTTAATCTGTTCGGAAAGTAATTACATTTTAGCAGAAATGATATAAAAGCACATTTAAATTTATTTAAATATTATTTATCAAAAGTGTAGTTACCTCCGTTTTCAACGGCTGCAGTCGAACGGTAAAGTGAATTTTCGATTCTACGTGTAAAGTAATTTGTCTTTTTTCATTTTGTCTTGAAATTAAACACCCATTTTTCCTCACGTGTAACAATGTGACAGAAAAATTAATGGCCGGCATTCCCAATTCCTTTTTTGCAAGGTTTCCTAATGCGCTTCAGATACTGGTGGGCAGTTGAACATGGCACATTAAGTTTCAGGACCAAATCTCTGCTGCTCTAACGTGGATCCTGTTAAAAAACCCTTTCCAGTAATCTTCTTTCAGAGATGCCAGAGTGAGATGCCAAAGCGAGATGCCTATGCCACAATCGTTTTTTTTGAATCATTTTAAACCACAGTCGACTTCACTGCACCCGTAGACATACCACAACTATTTTAAATGTTTCCATAACGGTACTATAGTTTTGGAATTCATACGGTAAGCAATTGCAAATATCTTGCTTTTCGGTTAGAAGACACAATAAACTAATTCTAGACGCAGTTTCGTAGCATTCAACCTTTGTTGATTGAGTGAGAATTCATCGCTGTGTAATAAGTAATTATTTTACGAACATCTTAATATATAAATAGGAACGTTTAAACAAGGTGTAACTTCTTTTATTTTATCGTCCGGTTCATACTCCTTCTACATTATTGTAATATAATAATCCATTTTACAATAAAATTCATTCAAAAAGACAATTAAGATATAGAACATATATTTAGATATTTCCCGTAACTCTATGATGTCATCTTTTTTTTAATACATTCCTTTAAAAATAAACGTACGTTTATTCTCCAATCCCTAATAAGTCGGATTTGTGGTACGTTCTATATTTTTTTTTTATTTTTTAACCATCTATATCTATCCCAGCAGAGATCCTTTTTGCCTACTGTTGACATTATCGTCTTTTCTTTAAAAATATAGGAACGAGTTGTATCAACTTCTATTGATCTCCGCATCTAATTAACAATTCACAACAAATTTCGAACGTCGGTCCCCCGACATATTAAGCACGTTAATGACCAATATGTACTAAAATTTGAAAGTTAGTAGAATTTGATAAATAGAAAACAAAACTGTATAATTGTCCTTATTTTAAAATTATTTCAATATTTTGATTTAATTTTTGTTTTACATATGTAGGCATTAGTTTATCTGGAGGTCCAAATTCTGTTCTTTGATGGTGAGACTGGAGTGACCTCACCAGAGCGCTGGCATTGTCGATTATATATGTAGGCTGTGCGCTATCCAAACTACATACCGCCACCTACTATCTACAGTACTGGCAAGATCCAGATGAATACAGTGCATAACTTTGTGACCGGCTAGGCTGAAGGAGTTACCGTTTTCCTATTTTCGTGTTCGGGTCACCTCTCCAAGTTTTCTGTCTGGATTTACTTCCGTAGCCTTTTCCGTGTTTGGGTGGATATGACCACAAAGTAGCAAAGGTTAAAGATCAGGGTTTTCTTTCCCCTAGATAGACTGCCTGCATGTGGCCTCGACCTACATCTCTCCAAATTTATATAACGTATATATATATTTATATAACAGCCAATTTATCACCCGCTGAACATAATTCCGAATAAATTAGCCCAGGACGAATAAATAAATCACACTATGTCATATTCAGAGTAGCAATAACAGAAAAAAAAGATTTTTTTCTGAAACTCAAACCTTAATAAGAGAAGAAAAATCGGAAACGCTGTTTCTATTAAAAACTTTGAATGACGAGAATAGTAATGATTCATGCTCGATTCTTTTTCCTTTCTGATGTCAACAGGCGCGGTAATTTTTAACACAATTCACGCATTGCATTATTTACGTTTGCAGAATAATTATCAACGGTATTTTTATTTAAAATATTTGAAAGGAATGTGTACAACATGTTTTCCTATTTTCTTGTTCTACGTCTCAACTCTACGTAAATACATTACATTTTAACAAGTCCTTCGTGTGAATTAATCATAGCCTTGAAAATAGCAACGGATAAATCTTGTCTGTTTAGAGTTGGCCACCTGGTCTACTTTGGATATTTGGAATTTGGAATGGCAAAGTGGAAGATATTTGAACCAGAAATCTTTAGACATAAGTGTTTAATACTCGCTGTAGATTAGTGGCGAGTAAGATCTTTTAGCAAAATTTGATTCTTTTATTAAGTTTAATATATCCTCATTTGGTACTCTACACTTATATTTTTCTACCTAAAGTAATCTTACTAAATAGCTATACCAATACTTGACGAATTACAAAGGTTGGAGCGTTATAATTTCAGATAATAATTACCGATATTCGTTTAATGATTACTGAAGGCGATCCTAAAGCTCGGTATCAAATACTTTTCTATTTACAGAATTTATAATCATTCGCAAATAAATATAAGATAAAAATAAACGGAACCATTCTCCAATTAGCTAAATTCCAATTATTTAATGGACGTCTGTTAGCTTTGCCTGTTCTTATATTATTCTCTTATCAGCAAGACTTTAATGATCACTTCTAGAATCTTCTTTATTTGCCGTGTCCTTTAAGGACATAGGCGATCATGGCCCTCCATATCTTCTTGTTCCTTGTAGCTCTTAATAAGCGTTGTCTTTATGCTATATCTCCCAAACCCTGTTCTACCATCCAGTTACTTAAGCCCATTAAGTATGTTTCGCACTGTTTTCTCTGTCCTTCTTTCCCTCAAACTGTCCTGTGAGTATTAGATTTTCCAAGTCCTCCTTCCTCATTACGTTCCCCAGAAATTTAAACTGCCTGTTCCTGATGTTAAGTATAAGTTTCTTTTTTGTTTGCAAAACCTCGTTGTTGCTCACATTTTCGGTCCAGGGTATCCTCAGCAATTTTCTGTATAACCCCATTTTTGTTGCTTCAAGTCTCTTCTTCCTCTTTGAGGAGATTGACCAGCATTTGCTGTCATTCAGGAGGACAGATATCACGTAACAATATTTTTTCCTCATGAATTTAACTTTTTGGGGTACGATATTCCTTTATGCTTTACCCATAAGAAAGACAAATAGACCCAAGATCTCCGGAACGAAATGTCCTTATTTCCTATACAGCAAGTAATGGAATAGGCTTGTGAGTGTATTTCTCATCCCTTATGATCGCAAGATGAGAATCTATTTTTCTCGCGGACTGTTGTCGTCGCAGTTCACCGGAAAAATAAAATTACAATACCAAAATCTCCCTTGCTGATGTATGTCACGTAAGCGTAGCTGACCGATTCTTACTCACTTTCTTATGAGGTCATTCTGTTTGATCTCAAGCAGCCCCAAATTCTCTTCCTTTTATTTCTCAGAAGGTCATTTTTTGTTGTCAAGCGATCCCAGATGCCTTTCCTGCCCTCTCTTAGCCGAAACTCGACTCAGACCAGATAGATAGTAAAATAAATAAAAGAAAAGGAGAAGGAGAAACATAAAGACAACGCGTCTCCTATTAAATTTATTGTACGTTTGATTTAACAGTTAACACTGAGAGCCATGTTAAATTAAGTATTAATGAAATAGACAAGCATACTCCGTTTCATTACACTTGGCGCCAATGTTACACATTTCTCTACTGCAATTTAGTTGAAAAACATTTTGTTTGCGTTAATATTTTCAATTTATTTTTTAGAAATAATTTCAAGTATGTGGGGTCTGTATAATAATTTAGTTATTTTTCTGTTCGCAAAATTTCACAAGATAACATGAAACATTACTATGGCTTTTATGGACAATAACTGGGACAGAGAATATCTTTAGAAATTCGTTTGCTCTGCTATCTATGTTTTTTCTTGCAATTGCTGTAGATTTCACCAATTCTTCTGGTACTTCAAGCATTCCAAAATATAAAGTTATAAAACTATGTCGTAGCTGTTCGTAGTCTATTCGTGATATAGAAGGTCGTTCCTTGCTTTTATATTTTTTTGATATTTATTATTGTTAATTCTTTTTATTTTTGAACCCATTCTGCTTCTCAGGTGTATGTACTTGGCATTCTGGCAAGTAATAAAATTCCTTTGCAAGTTTTTATGCTAGTGTTTCTACATTATAGGTAAGCAGATTATGGGCCTGTTATTTCTTGTAACAGTTGCCTCATAGTGACTTTTTTCAAATAGCGCTTCATTGCATTTTATCATCTATTCAGGAATTGTTCCTTCCACCAGGCATTAGTGTAAATCTTATTGAATTCTTCATGTACTTATCTGACATTTTAGTACTGGAAAACAAATTCCAGTGTAACTTCATGTTAAACAGTATCTAATTTTCCTTTGAATCATTCTTGAGAGATATACATTTATTTATTTATTTTTTTTTGTGGATTTAATATTTAGGTGCGCCAGTTCTTACCAATATCTAATTTCTGAAATATGTTCCTTCCTATAATTCCCTGATTGAACACAGAATGTTTCAATCGGGTTCTCTTCCGTTGGCCTTTGTTCTCAATTTACCTGCCAAATCAAATGTCTTTTTTCTCTTCATAAGTTAATTCTCTATATCTTTAAAATCTAACACGTTAGCTATAATTCTTTGATTTATTTCATATTAAGTGGTTGGTTTGTCGTGTTATATCTTATATTTTTATTGGATTATTGCATTCTTGTACAAAGTTTTGATATCTCCACGTCTCTTTATAAAATTATAATTTATTGCTTTAATCTTATCTCCCGTCCTGAGCTAGTCATTTTGTTATTTCACTTTTTTTTTTTCTGTATAATCTAGATGCTTGTTTCATGGACAAAGACGATTTGTTTTTTTTTTTTTGGACCAAGATGATTAAGTTGCTTCGTGGACTAATATTATAGCCGCTACTTTAAATTCCCCACTCTTTTTCAAATCGCTGATGTCATGAACACGTGTTGTCCATCGAAAATGAAAAAAAGATCAACGATAAAAGTGAAATAAAATAAAGGAAGAAATTTCAAGCATCACGAAAGGAATAAAGAAGCACATAAAACTTACATCTGGAAAGAGTTGTATTTCGGCACCAGAAAAATAAAGGAGGTGACAAAAAAAGATAGAAAAATATGACAAGAAGAGAATGAGGGTAGAAAAAGGGAAGAAAGGAAAGAAGGGAAAATAAAAAAAAAGAAGAAGAAGGGTAGAAACTAGGAAAAAAAGGTTACAGGTAAAACGAAGAAGAAAGAGAGAATGAAGAAGTCATTAAAAAGCTGGCAAAAAAGAATAAAGGACGCTGAGTGAATGAAAGCTAAGAGGGAGGAAGATCAAAAGAAAAATATAAGGAAGAAGTAAAACAATGACAGAAAGCAGTAGAGAAATAGTTGGCAAAAAAAGAAAAAAAAAAGAGAATAATTGCATCAAGTAAGAAAGATATGAAAAAGAAAAAAAATGACGTAGAATAGAATAAATCTTGTATAATAATCTGATTGGCTTTGATATGTTTGCCACGACAACACAGTAAAAAATGGCACGTCATAGCGAGTTTCTTTTAGAGCAATACCGTTAACATTAATTATCTACCATCGCATGATGAGGGATAATTTTTAAAGTTCCGAAACATGGACATTTTAGTGTAGCGATATAAAATATTATAATAAAAATATTTATTATTATAATAATATTTTGCTCTACGTTGTATTGAGCGCTTTTTAAAAAAGTAAATATTAAAAACCGGATTCTTAATCTGTCTGTTCTTTCTTTTATTTATAGATATATTTATACGCACATACAAACACACACACACACACACACACATATATATATATATATATATTTATATAATATTTACACGTACACACACTCACACGCACACCCATATATATATATATATATATATATATATATATATATATATATTTACACACACACCCATTCACACACACACACCATATATATATATATATATATATATATATATATATATATATATATATATATATATGTATGTATGTATGTATGCATGCATGTATGTATGTATAACCAAATAGGAAAATATAGGTATGTATACGAGCGAGCAATAGTATACAAATATACAAATAAATATAAATACTCTGTCGTGTAAGAAAAAACAGTGCTCAATGTTAAGTAACAGATCTATTTGATACATATATATTTTGGCTTGATATCGGTGTCAACCCAAAATATAAATAAATAAATAAACATAAATATAATAATTCCAGTATTTAAAAATTGCTTCGGCATGAAATTCGAAACCGTGAAATTAATGCAAGATAATATGTATATTTCTTTATTTCTATATATACTCACCCCAAGAAAAGCGGCAATATCATTAGAACGTATGCGTTTACAGGGAGTGTCAGAGAATGAGATGACATTAGTGTGGAGAAATGAGAAAGGACAATAAATGAACAGGTCTCAGTTAGAAGAGGGTGACCGAAGTTGCATTTAAAATATTGAAGTTTTTAGGCGACAGAGAAACAAGTAATCAGAAGTGGATTCCACAGGGGAGAAAAGTCATTTAGAAATAGACTCCTGCTGATTAGGGATTATTAGACGTACAAGCAAAGCTTCTTTTTATGCATTTTTAATTTAGGTCTAGCTAATTATAGGCATTTTAAATGCTTTTCTGGACGTAGGTGAACATAACTCCCCACAAATTCCTCTTCTTTATTATCTATGAATTGCCATATCTCCTTGGGAAATATAGTGACGTGTTTTTCCGCTGTTTTCTCCACGATCCGGAATTCAAAGTTTTCCTTCACTTAGACTTGTTGACACCTAAGGACAAAGAATCCAGTCTACCCTGCTCTTTCAACGGTAGATGCGGGCGGGGAATAAGAAAAAGGCTGGTTCTTACCTTTCCAATGTTTATTTGTGAATGCAACTGGCCAAGCCTGGAATTTGAACTCATCTCGCCCAGTCCCTTTCCCACACCGATATACATTTACAGTACCCGCACATCCACTTATAGCGTAGTTTCCAATCATTTATTTATTTCACAGGGGGCAGCAGAAACACATCCCACATATACCTCCCAGAAATACCGCTCATGTAACGGTATGACATTAATGGCAAGTCTTCATCTAGCTAATATCTTACCATTCTTGGATGTATATGTGGGAAATATTTCTGCCGCAAACTGTATTTAGTTACAACAAATTAAATACAGGGTACGACAAAATTAACGACATTTATTTATTAATTTTTATTGAACAAAAATAAATTACAACAGAGAAAATGTATGAGCATTGTCACATAAAAAATTATATGTTATGATTAACAGACTAGTTAACATGTTCAAAATGCTTCCTTTCATGTTCAATAAAACGCTGAACCCTATCAGTGACACTTCTTATAAGCCATTTTGACACATTTCTACATTAATTTCGGAAAATTTACCAGAATTTTTTTCTTTTAATTTCGAGATTGTTTTCGGTTTGAGCTTGTAAACAAGATCTTTCATTACACCCCACAAGAAAAAGTCTGGTGGTGTTAGATCTGGTGATTGTGATGGCCACTCAGTTGTCGTCCTATCAACCTCAACTCGAAAAAAGAAAAAAGAAAAAAGGGCGTTACTTTTGCCGCAGCCAGTATATATTCTCTAAAAAAGAAATGACCAGTTATCAAATTTAAATGCTGCTTTTAAGTGACTAAATCTGTTGTAAGATGTAAGAAACCAGTGAACAAATGTGGAAAAGGAACGAGCGGGTATGAAAAGAATTGAGAACATGAGACACAAGGGAGAAAACGAGGTTAAAAGTAAAAAGAACAGAACAGAAGGGAAAGCTTTTAATGAATAAAGAAAGGATATGAAGGGGAGTATTTAAAAAATGAATGGAAGAAAAAGCGAAATCTCGAGACGGAAACAAGAAATGTGTGAAGATAAGGAAAAAAAAAACTTTAAAATGAAAAAAAAAAAAAAAAAACGGAGTAGAAAATGGAGATTGTTATGAAGTGTAAGAGATTAAAAAAAAAAATAAAAAAAAGGACACAAAAACTTCTTTTTCATCACGAATAACAGATTTGTCTGATTCTATGCGACTAAGTCTTTCTCGAATAGGACCTCCCGGATTTATAAAGTGTTTTTTTTGTCTATTTAATATTATTTCTTTCTTTCTTTCTTTCTTTCTTTTTTTTTTTTTTTTTTGATTGATTGATGGCGGCCGGTTGTAATGTATTCAGTATAACTCCGTTCTTTCTTTTTCTTTTTCTTTTTCTTCTGTGTATCGTAAGCCTTTCAGAATATAGCCGATCATGGTTCTCCACAGCTACTTATCCTTGAAAGCTGTCAGCAATGTTTTTTTTGTTTGTCCTCCCCCCACCCACCATTATCTGTTCTGCCATCCATTTACACATGCTCAGTATGTAAGTTTCTGTTTTTTAATCCTTTCACCCTAAGCAAGGAAATAAAGCCACTAAGAAGCAAGTGTTTACTGAGTGTTAGAGAACACGAGAAAAATAAAACACCATTAAGGAGAGTGAACAATAAAAGAACAATCATTAAGAAAACAGTAGAAAAAAGTTGACATTGCACTTAAATCTTTGAAGATCAAACTTGACTGGGAAGCAAGAAGTCGGAAGAATGTTCTACAAGCGAGAAATGCGAAAGAAGGAACTGTTAACATAGAACTTACGGTTACATATAGCCATTTAAACTGTAAAATGGTGAGACCTTGCAGCCAATCTAGTACTACGCTTAAATTCATAAAGTCTAAATAACATAGAAAAAAGTGATATTCATTTATTTTGGAAATAAAAAGCTGTGGCACAAGGCCAAAAGGAGGGATAGGAGAATGCTGATCTTCAATCTGTCTTATCTTAAACTTAGCTAGCCACAATCACTGATCTAAACATATCATAGTATTCCTTACACCAAAGCATTCTTACTTAACATTCTTATTACGGGCACCATATTGCCTTAAATTTCCATAGAGAAAACTTCGTCAGAACAATTACCATGAAAGTATTTATAGAAGAAGAACAAAGAAGGTACGTTAAGCCGAAGGGAAAGTGACTGAATCCGATATGACGGCCCAGGACCAATAACATTGCAGATTCTTCTTTGTATTTTATCAAGAATCTCTAAAGCAAAAATGAATGGTAAACTTATAAATATATAGGGTGTTTCATTAAGACGGATTATATATAAGGATGTTTCATTAAGACGGATCAAAGTTAGCAGTAAATAATCAATGTTATTAGTGAAAATTTATTTATTTCTCTATTGGATCATGTTATTTAAATCATGGCAATTATGTGTGAAAAATAATATCGCCCAAATGTCCACCAAGTCTGAAAGAAAAAGAAAAAAATCATTAGGCGCTTAAACTGAATTCACATTTAAAATCGGTTCAAGTTATCAGAATACACTGTATAAGATAGTTCCTGGCGAGAAAAATTGTCTAGCACGAGACAATGAACCAGCTTTTCTTGCAGCAGATCTAGCTATTGATTAAATATAATCTTTCCACTTCATGTCGGTGGAAAAAGTTAGTTCGAGAGATATTTCATTATTGTATATAAATAAACTAAAAACAAATTAACGAGTCATATTTTGAAATGATCTTATTCTTCTATATGCCCTGTCCCTTCAAGACGTTGGTTTTCTACAAAATTCTGTTATTTGTAGCTCTTAATTAATTATATCACATCTAAACCCTGTTCTGCCAGCCATTTACTTAAGCTCGCTAGGCATGTCATACGTCGTTTTCATCTATCGCTCCTGCTTTCAAACAGACATGTTAGTATCAAATTTCCAAAGGTCTCCAGAGCTATTGAGGTATAAAAGTTATCTTTTAATTTTCTTCGTTTTGTTTTTTCGGTGAATTATTTGACGAAATAAACATTTGACCTAACGCTTTCGGTGAAGCCAGTTTTCGGACAAATGACATTCACTGTTATGATTGCGTTCCTTGGTAACTTAGCCTGGATTAAGTGATCGGCCTGATTTTCAGTGTCCCAGGGAATTATGCTTTACATTCGCTAGAAATGCTCAAGATTTGGGCAATTACCATTAGTGTTGTAGCTTACCTACGGACGAACCCGTTTTATACCGGATCCAAGGGGAATTTTTGGCTGAGTCTACGGGCTTGGATACCCCACATTAATTTCGGGCTTGTGCCACATCTGACCGCGTGGGGCGGTTGATAGATATCCTAGAGTCGGGGATTCGTCTCCAGTTATGCTGATAAACTCTCTGCCTCCGGACAGAGAGGATCCCCAGAAGGGCAGAGTCTCGTTTCGGGGAAACAGCTAGACGACCTCATTTTATACGGGGTCTTCGAGGAATTTTTGACCGAGTCTACGGGCTTGAATACCCCACATTAAATTTGGCCTTGTGCGACATCTGACCGCTTGGAGCGGTTGGTAGGTATCCTAGATTTGGAAATTCACTGGAATTCACTTGAGTCACTTCTAGCAGTTGACCACTTCTTCTACGCGCCTCTGACGAATCTTATATGTGCTGTTCTTGTCCTAACCATTATCGTTCATTACCAACCTTCGTTTGATTATTCTATTCAGTAACCTTTCCTGGGTTACAACAATTATATTTCATGTTTAAAGCACAATAGCTTGCATAACTTGTTGTTCCCTTTGTCAAATCAGATTTCACTGTATTTCTTTTGAATCAACCGCATCGACTTAACGTCTGATTGACGTTTTCATACAGAGTTGTTCAATTGCGCAACTTTTGAAATCATAACGCAACTAAATTTTAAATTTCATTACTTGCGACTTTCAATTTTTTTAAAATCATTTCATCCTAAGCAAGGCAATAAAGCCAGTAAGACGCAAGAGTTTACTGAGTGCTTGAGAATATGAGAAAAATGCTATCAGGATATATAAAAGAACACGAATTAAGAGCGCAAGAGATAACGATTAACATTGAATTTAATTTATTTAAAAAAATAAGCTTGGCTAACTTAGCTACTCATGAGAAGAAATTAAGTTCAGAATTTAGCTGACTCGCCTTTTATACGTCGTTCAGTTTATTAGTTGTTACCTAATCAGGCAAATCTGGCGTCATCCCTGATCCGCATAGGCATTATATATTGTTTTTCTTTGTTTTATTTTTTTTGTATTTTTTAAGTTCGTCTTCATCGAGGCCGTAAAGCCACTATGATAAAAAGATTATTGTGTATGGACGAATTGGTAAACAGAAACATTACTAAGGAGAGAGAACAAAGGAAGAGTAATCAGGAGGACAGTAGAAAGCGATTGATATTGCATTTAAACTTTTGAAAATTAAAAATGGCTGGAAAGCATGGAACCGGAAAAGAGTTTTATAAGCGAGAAGTCCGATGAAAGAAACTGATAGCTTTAGAAGTAACGGTTATATCGAGCCAACTCAACTGTCAATTGGTGAGACTTCGTTGCCAGTTCAGTACTGCGATTTAATAAATTTTAGGTACCATAGCGAAAGGCTCATCCGAACAATTACCCTGGAAGTATTTACAGAAAAGGCACAGGGAGGCAACTTTACGTGGTGGGAATGTGATTGAAGCCGAGACGCCAGATGAGGACCAATAATAATGCTGATTCTACTTCGGATTTACAAGGAGCTGCTATGCTGTGATTTGTCATTCTTTGCTTAACTTGTTCTTATGGAAGTTTTCTAGAATGAAATTAATAGAGATTTATATTTTATTTTCAAACATATTTTCTGTAAAATAATCATCTGCAATGAATTTCGTTTCATTTGCTTCCGTAAATTTCAGTACAGTTCTTCTCATCCCTTTCCCTTCTTTGATTCAAAGTTTTGGTTCTATTGTCACTTCTATTGAAATTGTTAACTGTTATAATCAATCAGTCTCCTTTGCATGTATACGATCGAGGATTTCATACACCTTTATAGACAATTTGATACAGTCCCAAAAGCTAATGAATTGTCGATTTTTTCTTTTATTTTCAGATTTTTTCAACATCATCTGTATGTTTTATACCATGAACAGAACGTGCGAGAGAGAGAGGAGTTTTAAGGAAAATGGAAACCAAAAAAGGATACATAGAATCAGAAAGAGGCAGTTGAAAAATTTGGGACACATAATGTGGAAAGAGGGCATGGAGAATTTGACACTCACAGGATATGCTGAAGGTAAGAGAGACAGCTGAAAACATCGAATAACCTACCCAACAAGCTTGGGTGTCAGAACAGTGTTATAGTGGAACACACCTATTCTATACTTAATAGACTCTCCCACCTATAATAAGTAGGAGTAGTAAGAGTAACAAGTCAGTCGGGGAGTTGGTTAGTCAGTCGATGTCGGACGACCGTTAGTCGGATATTAAAGTATCAGCCACCACAACTAGATTACCGCGTCATTACCTATTATATCAAGTTCCTAACGTTTTGTACGTCGAAACTATTTTAGGACCGTATTAGTACAAAATACAAGCCTCCACTGTGAAAACCATTACATAACAATCAGGGAGTGCGAAGAATGATAAAAACACCGGTAAAAGCTATAAAGAATAGGAAGTTGTGAAGAGCCATGAACACATCCGTATTGAAAGGACACTGAACAATATGAAGTTTATATAAGAACGCCCTACCCGCAATATAGAGAAATAAGTTTTGTTTGATTGTCCCACAGCGTCACTAGTTTACGATTGAGAACCGTTCAGTTTCTGTATTCTTTTGACCTGTTATTGTTGTTATAAGCTTACCGAATTCGTGATGACAAGAAAACCAATTGACTCAAGCAATATGTAGTTTGTTTACCCTTATAAAACACTTTTCCTGTCACTTGAATAATATAGGCTGCAGCAAAGTGTTAGTATGGCCTATTACATCTTCTAAGTGCTACATGCTTTTCAAGAGAAGTTAAATCATTGTGTTAGGTTCAGGGTGGTGACTGTAAGACTATTACAAATAAAAAATTATAATAATAAAAAAGAAACCTGGTTTTGACACTGGAGACCAATAAATAATTGCATTATTTTCTTTATGCTGTACAAAATACATTACGTCAAATTCTATTTTGTTTCTTGTTTAGTCTTTTTTATTATTTTTGGCCCAGCTGTCAGATATTGAAGTATCAGCACAAAGGTTACCACCCTTTTTAGTAAATCCAATACTCGTGGCAAAACAATATGCTAAAAATAAAATCTAGCATTGTGATGCAAGTTTCTCATTAGTTAAAAATATCTAATTATATTCCCTCTTGGAAGATGGAAAATTATAACACTAAATCACAATACTGATCATAGCAATTACCGTGCTTGATTATTTTCGTCTGGCTAATAAGCAGTATTCTTTTTGCATATTAACTCTGTAGATATCGAGTTTAATGTCGAAGTAAAGGCTTACAGCCATATCACGTTAAAACCAGTTCTCGTACGTTAACATAAGTTAAGCAACACCGAGCCTGGTCAGCACCTAGATGGGTGACAGCTTCAGAAAACCAGGTGCTGTAAGCTTAGATGTGCTTGTGATGTAATGGATAACGGCTCGGAAAAGGAAATCGGTAGCAAAATTCCAATTCTGGTTGGGTTCGTTATATTCACTTACGCGTAAATACCTATGGGAAAGGTATGAATCCACCAGTTCCCTATCTCATTTATGCACTAATTAGTAGGATTTCTATCAGTAATTATTATCTAAAAAAAATCACGATATAAAAATATTTTATGGCTTTAAATAACCTACAAATGGTTGATAAATCCTAAAAAAAACAATTAATCTCAGATTCACAACGGTAGATATCAATACAGTGGTAGCCGTAGGGCGCCTCGGCCTGGTGTAATGGTTAGCAAGCTGGTCTTGCTCAAACTGTTACAACTGAATAGTGAGTTTGATCCTCACTGGGTGCCCCATACTTTCGGCCATGTGCCACATCTCGCTTAGAAAATCAATACAGTGGCATCCGTACCAAGTAGATTTTTACGGTGTGGAGTTTCTAGAATCTTATAAGAGCAATTTGGGATTTAGAATTTTTTCTCTTAGACTGTTTGCCAAACAACGCTAGAGGGTTCTGCCTTTCAATTAAGGAACGAATGGTTTTATACCATTCCAAAGATATTTGTACGAAAGCTAACGTAGTGACGGGAATTTGAATTCGACAAGCCAATCGCACTTTCCCCCGTCTATAGCCGCTACGTTACATCCACATTTATTAATAGTTCTCATTCTTAAAAGGTAAAATCGAATGTAGTATATCGATGCAAATGTTTTATTGGTTAGAAATAACTAAAATCATTATCCCCTAAAGAGATAGACCATTTGAACTCTATATCATGAAATGGATCATTCTAATTCTAGTGTCTGTTTAATCTGGTTACTGATATGTTTCCTTACAAGGAAACATTCGTCATTCATCCCGTTAGCATGTGATAACTTGAAGAATAAGTTTATAAGACTTATGAATTTAAGCGCATTACTAGATTGACGGTTCTCATCATTTCACAGTTGAAATGACTGGATGTAACCGCATGTTCTATGATAACAGTTTCTTCTATGGCACTTCTTGCTTGTGGAACTCTCTTCTGGCTCTTTGCTTCCCAGTGAACTTTTACTTTCAACAATTTAAATGCAATGTCAATTGTTATCTTTGGTCTTCTTAATTCTTGTACTTTTTTTTGTCCTCTCTTCTTAATAGTAGTTTTTCTCATGTTCTCTAGCATTCAGTACCCCACTTGGCTTTATTGATTTGCTTGGGGTGAAATGACTGAAAAAAAAAACAAAAAAAAAATACTAAGAAGATAAGCATTTTTCTAACCGAATTTGCGTTTGTTTGTTTAGTATTACGGCACATCAAACTCAATGGGTTATATAATGCCCACAAATTTTTCTATTGCTGGTAATATTTTTTCCAAACATGTATTGCTGATAATATTTCTTTCTTCAAAAATTTATTACTAGTAATATTTTTTCTCTTCAAAAATCTATTGCTACTAATATTTTTTTAAAAAATTATATACCTAGAATCTTTTTTTTTTTCAAATTATATTGCTGGTAATTTTTTTTTTCGAAAATGTATTTTTTTTTTTTAAGCATTTCACCCCAAGCAAGGCGGGAAGCCACTAGGACGCAAGAAAATTTAAAACAAGATCAGATAGGAGTGATAGAAGAAAGGATGAGGGTAGTGGATAGATCAAGGCAACTGGATGTCGATTGACATTACACTTGAATAGCTGTAGATTATAGCTCACAGGGAAAGAGGAATAGGGAAGGGAGTTCCACAGGCGAGAGGTGCGAGACATGAAGCTACTAGAGTAGAAGAGACGGCTATATCTAGGAGTTTCGACAGTGAAGGGGTCAGAGCGGGATGCCAGCCTCATGAGGCGCTGGAACTCGTGACGTCTGGGAACCAGCGAATGCAGCTCCTCGGAGCAATTTCCATGGAAGTATTTGTAGAACAGACAGAGGGAGGCGACGGCTAATAATTTTTTTGTGGTAATAATTTTTTCCAAAAAATGGATTTCTGATATTAAAACCTATTTTTACACTTTTATAGTGTTTTGACACAAGTTTAGGGGTTAATTATTTGCCTATATCTGGGACTCCACCCCGAGTTAGGGTGGACCTGTGAACACCAACATTTAAGAGGTGGTTCCACACTCCTCAAAACATCCTGATCAGAGGCCTTGCCGTCGGACGTAGTTTATCGTCTTACCCAGGACGGCCGAATTTTCAACATAATAATAGCATGAAGCTTTCATTCTTTTTTTTCTACAGAAAGTAGTGAAGGAAAGCGAGAAGAAAGGATTAAACGTCAACTGCAAAAAGACAGAATGCATGGCTGTTAGCAAAAGAATGAGCCCAGAATGCAAATTAGAAATCGCAGATACCAAAACCAAAAAGTTCAATATCAAAGAAATTGTTTAACAGGGAATGGAAAGTGCGACACTGAGATCTGAAGGCGTATTGGGATAGCCAAAGTTAAGCAAAGTATTAAGAAATTGAAAAAATTCCTTAGAAACAAAGAAAAGAATACTGAATTGTAACGTGATATCAGTCTTTCTATATGGCAGTGAATGCAGGACAATCTCCTCAAAGATAAATAAGAGACTTGATGCAACAGAAATCTGGTTCTACAGAAGGATGGTGAGAATATCATGGACCGAACATTTGAGCAACGACGATGTTTTAGAGAAAATAGAAACAACAAGGAAACTTATATTTAACACCAGAAAGAGACAATTAAAAATACTAGGATATATAATGAGAACTGAGGGCTTGGGAAATCTGATACTCACAAGACATCTTTAAGGCAAGAGGTGCCGAGAAAAAAAGCGTATAAAATACTTAATGAGCTTGAGTAAATGGATGGCGAAACAAGGTTGAGGAGAAATAACAAAAAGACAAAAGAGCTACAAAGAACATGGATTTGTGGAGAGCCATGATCACTTTCGTCGTAAGCGGAAAAGGCACGTAAAGGAGAAGAGATTTTCATTTGTAGCGAGGCTGAAAATAATTTTATGTTTGTATCTTTTTATTTATTACAAAAGTTAGAATCAAGATGGAAAGATTTATATATAGAAAAAATCACAAAGCGATTACTCATTATTGTATGAAATAATGTTATCTTTATTAGGCAAAGAAAAGAAAGAAAATATTACATATATAAAAGTATTTATTTTTTCTAAAATAATATTAAGTGTTTCTTTACAAGGAAACACTCAGCGTTCATTGAGTGAGCATGTTGTACTACTGTCTATCGAAATTTATAAAATCTTTCTCATAAAAAATTTTCAGGAAAATAGGCGTCTGAAGTCCAGTAGCTGTTATTGATCTTTCCACATTTATTGCGAGTTTCCTTCCTAACTTTTTATTTGATGGAGTTTGGAATCTCAAAATCTTGACCCTGTCATTATTTTGTCTTCAGTTGCAATAATATCCATTTTAGCTGTTGCTTTTGTAGAAATTCCTCAAATGATGTCGTCTCTGTTATTTCGTACACTTCTTTGATTATGTAGCGCCAATCCACACTGTTTAAAGAAGGATGGTCTTCACCAAGAACAAGAGACTTCATTTAATCAAAGCCATTTTTAACAATTGATCTTACAAAGCGGTTTTATATAGTTAGATATTTCTGAACAGATTTGACTGCATCTTAGATGTGGCACAGGGCCGAAAGTAAGGGGCACAGAGTGAGGATCAAACTCACTATTCAGTCGTAATTGTTTTAGCAAGACAAGCTTGCTAACAATTACAACACGTCGAGGTGGCCATGCCTCGGTGTATGGATCAGTTATAACAAAGTTAGTACAGAAGATAAGGGGATTGAACATAGAATCAGCTGCGCAGAGGTAGTTTTGCCCAATACAGCAAATTTCTACACAACTAAAACATTAAATTGGAAACTCGCGACATATTCTTAAATAATCTCGTCAGGTCGAGACTTTCATAGAGATGTCATGCATGCCGTCAAACCTGTTGAGAACTATCTAAATTTTCAACTGCATAAAACCGCTTTGTAAGATCAATTGTTAAAAATGGCTATGAGTGAATGAAGCCTGTGGTACCATGTAACCTAATACTACCTGCCGCATTGTTGGGTCCTTCGTGACTAAAGTGGTTCTCTCACAAGTTTTTTTCCCGATGAGTAGAGTGCCTAGACACAAGGCAAGATTAAAAACAAGACCTGTCAAAGGACGGATGTACCGTCTTGTAGAGTCAACTGCAATCTAGCACAATGGGGTATGCAGCCAGTGCCGTAATGAGACAATATCGCTGGGAAGAGAGTTTCCTAGACTGAAGCCGACAGCTAGGACAGAAGGTTCCTCCAATAGAATCAATGGTTACCATCACCAAGGAATGTCTTAAAGAGGAATGGGATCTGCTAGTGCGACCTGCCAAAGACAAGTTGCGAATGGTTGAATAACCTACAGCTTTCAATATATATATATATATATATATATATATATATATATATATATATATATATAGAGAGAGAGAGAGAGAGAGAGAGAGGAAACTGGTTTACAGCGCATCGACCCTACAACCACACCAGATGATAATGCTGATGCAGACTTGCGGCGAAATCTAACCGTGTCTGCTTTTCTCAAGAGGCGCATTTTTTCTTTAATAACTTTTCTCGAATATTCAGGGCGGTAGATAAAAATAAATAAATATACTGTTTAATAAGTTAACGAGGCGTCTACTTAAATATGGATATCCACTAAAAATAACGTTCAAGTGATAAAATCTGCCGGATTTTTAAAGATAAAAATCCATTACTTCTTTAGGAATTGCTTTGCTTACGTTAGGATGTAAAACTAAGCAGATATCAATACTTCGAGAATCTTTGAAGAAATTTCTGATTTAGGGCACTATTACGGCGTTGTCTGATCGGCGAGACCCTTCGTGGCCAAGTTGATCTTAAGCAAGTCGGATCTGACAAAGAATGATGCGCATTGGCATTAGATTAATTATAAATGTTGCTGTCAAAAAAAAAAGGACTTGATTTCGACTCTGTCTTATGTAATGTAATAGTAAATCTGGCCCAACCGAGTATGGATAGTCCTAGGTATGACGATAAACTATATCTGGCAGCAGCGCATCTGATCGGGAGATTGATGGTTTTGAGGAGCGTGGAACTACCTCTTAATTGCTGTTGTTCCTCGTTCCACCCTGACACGGGTTTGAAGCACCTGCTAGGGGGTCCCAGCTACGGGCAAATAGCGAACGCCCAAACAAAAGCAAAACACTATGAAAGTATAAAAATATCAACAATACATATTTATATAAAAAAAAATTACCAACGATACATATTTATAGTAAAATTAGCAATAATCCATATTCAGAGTAAAATACCTATTTTCAATAATACATATTTATAGTAAAATACCTATTTTTAATAAAATTATGAACAATACATTTTATAGCAAAATGACCAACAATACATTTTATCTGTAGATTAAGGCATACAATTATATACAAAATATATTTAGTTGAAACCATAAAATTGTGTTAAAAATATTTAGATTTCGGTATTAAATAACCCATAAGAGGTATTGGTATGCCACTAAACAAACACTACCAAACCAACCAACAACCATCCATAGACAAGTACATAATATCAAACGGAAAAAAAAACAAAATAGGCAAAACAGTCTTTTTAAAAGTTTATTTGAATTTAAGAGACATTCCAAGGCCAATGAGCGCGCAGCGCCAGCTGAAACGTAGTTATGGTACAGAGATGCTCGTCTTTGTAATTGAGATGACAAGGCGCAATATATGGCCTTTATATAAATTGGAAACAGAATGAGCCTTATTGCGCATGAGTGAAAACAAACTCTTCGGTATTGAGATGCCATTGGTGACTTTAGGCATGTAATTACGATGAGCGAGCGAATTGATTATTCTGATACTGAGCCTTTGATAAAGCATTAAATCGTCCTGTTTTGTCAGTTCCCCTATCTCCAGATTTGTCTCTAACCGAGTAGTTGATGCAGCTGATGTCAATCTTGGAGTAAGATCTGCATACAGATTTTAAAAGTAGAAAGTTTGAGATCCCAAAAGGAGTAATCGGTTGGAGCCTCAAGCGTTCTTACTCTGAGTAGGTTACGTTTTTGTTGAAATTAAATGGCTGGAAACTTTTCGAGTGTATATGTATGTATATATATATATATATGTATGTCCGAGAGGTTAGATGTATATATGTATGGCCGAAAGGTTAGAACGTTCGCTTTCTGACCATGAGAACCGGGTTCGAATCTCATGATGGTCGATTGTCTGGAGGGAAAAGAAGAGGTTCAATATATTTCCGAAGGGTATTAGCGCGTAAGTGAATGTAATGGATGCGATTGGAATTCGAACTCGGCTCTCCGCAGGCTCTCCGATTCCTGCTGCTATCCACGACATCGTAGCCGAGTGGTAGCCACGACATCGTAGCCGTAGCCACCGTGCATCGTAACCGAGTGGTTAGAACGTTCGAATCTCAGCATGATTGATTTGTCAGGAAGGGGACTTCCTGATGCTATCGGAAAGAAGCGATCCCACCGTACGGCACCTTTGGAAAGTGTCTGAAAACCATGAACTCTTGAGAGCCGTCGATAGGTGTGCTTGCACCAACCACAAGTCATCGTGGCCGAGGGCTTGTTCAAATTGTTGATCACGCTAGATAACACGCTTTCTCCCAGAAAGTGTTTCTAAGGTATGCTCAGCGTAGTTGCAGTATAAACCAGGTCGGCTCTGTGGGCCTTGAGCAAACACAAATGTGCCTGAGCGAGCGTCTGCAATAGGGATTGGCTAGCCAACCTAGTATACGGGTATCCTCGTATACGAGTGGCCAGCTAATATATATATATATATATATATATATATATACTGGTTATTCTTTTATTAAAGCACCTGTCGAAGAGTGAAAAATAAAAGGATAAATAACAGGGTAAAAGAGCCGATCGTCTCCATAAAAAGAAAGAAAAATAAACAAACTGGAAATGGAAAACGGAGCCATTTCGTCGTGTAAAGATCAACACTTCCCCGTCTATATCAGCTTGCTAAACACTTTTACCAAATTGCAACCTCAAATGGATTTACATTATGTCCCTATTTATTGGCACTCAGGGGTACAATGTCTGTTTCTGTAGATGCTTTGACTAACGTTTAGGGGTGGTGTACAGAGAAAACTCTCAATCATGTTAGATGCAACATACGCGCTTATGTCAACACAATAATTCTAGTAGATATCCTTTACCAGAATAACATTCTTTCCAGCAATAGTGATATATATATATATATATATATATATATATATATATATATATATATATATATATATATATATCTACTTTTACATCGAGGATATGATATTTATTTTCAGTTATTTTGAATATATTCCGTGCGTTTGCGCGTGTAAGCCATAAGGCACATTATATTACTATGCCTAATAGATAGATAGATAGATAGATAGATAGATAGATAGATAGATTATTAATAGAATAAAACAATCTACTTTTATGAATGCGTACTCAGAGTATAAGAGAATATTTTATATCCATATATATATATATATATATAGAGAGAGAGAGAGAGAGAGAAAGAGAGAGAGACGAGTGTGGGTTGCAAACACAAAGTCATGATATTTGGCTATTTGGTTTAGATTTTAAGAGGTCGGTTGAGTCGACAACTTTTAACTCACACACACACACACACACACACACACACACACACACACACACACACACACACACACACACATATATATATATGTGTGTGTAATATGTAGAAAAATAGAAAAGAACACGTTAGGTAAATAATCCGGAGTTCTTTAGTATTTTTGTTTTTATTTAAAAAAAAAAACAGTGCTTCATACAGAAGTAGAGCTTAAATTATAATTATTTAAAAAAAAATGTGATTTCTTCGCTCCATAAGAGTTCTCATGTTTCAAAAACGAGAGCCGAATTTTGAAACATGAGAACTCTTATGTACCGAAGTAATAATATTTTTTAAAAATATTATAATATATATATATATATATATATATATATATATATATATATATATATATATATAAGACTATCTAAAAAACATTACCAAAATATAATATTGTCTAAAATGATAATCAAAAATTATTTACTAAGAATATTTAAAAAGGACAGGAAGATTATCTTTCTAATTTTTCTCTTACGTCACACACGCGTGTGCGCACACACACACACGCACATGTACATTTATATATATTGACACTTCTGAATTATGTGCATTGAAAGAGATGTTAATCTTATAGAATAGTAGATATTTGTTGTGTAGAATAAAAGTTTTGTTCATTAGGTTGTGGACTTATTGATATCCCTTTGCACGCACACACACACAGACACGCGCACACACGTACACACATGCTACACGTATATATATATATATATATATATATATATATATATATATATATACACGTGTAGCCCTTTGTAAGCCGCCAACCCATCATGACGCACTCTGCAGAAGACCGCCATGACGTCTTAGCCGCCCTTAGAGCTGACACTTTCAGACAACATGTGTACATTACTTGTTTTTACTCACGGCTTTCCGTTAACGTTTTTTCTTTCACGTTTTCCCTTTTCTTTTAATTTTTTTTTCTCGTTTTTGCTGATGTAATTTTGTGTATTTTGTGGTGGATCCATCACATGAGAAGAGGAACCCGACCCGTTCTAACAACAGATTAAGGCTTTTGATGGGCCAACTATTAAGGACTGAGATCGGCTCGTGTTGTTTTTAGACGTGTATTTTGTGTTCGCTTCTTTTCGCCATTTTTTTTTTTTTTTTTAATATGTTCCTCACACATGTACTTTGCAGAGGTTTTTCATATCTATAGAGGATAGATAGAAAATACGGATTGTCAGCAAAGAGAGAAATGAGTGTAACAGCCAGAAGGTAAAGAAGGTGAAGAAATATAAAACGATCGAAAAACGTCAAGTCGTAATCCAGTATAAAGGGAGTGAAATCTGAAGAAAAAAAAGAAAGAAAGAACCAAAGAAGGAAATGACGAGTGAAAAAAAGAAAGAAATAAAGAAAGTAGAAGACGAGAGAAAAATAAGAAAGAAGTGAGAGAGATGACAAGGAGTTAGAATAGGTGTTCGAGTTAAAAGAAATTCTATAAGAGGACTGATAAGGCAAGTTAGGAGAAGGAACAGATAATTGTAAAAGTGGGAGAAGTAAAAGATATGTTAATCGCAGGAAAAGTTAGTCGAAAAAAGAGAAAATCCAAGATGCTATTTTTTTAATCGAGTTCACTCCACGTAAGGCAGTAAAGCCACTAAGACACAAGGCGATTACTGGTTGTGGAAGAATTAAAAACAGAAACATTACTAATGAGCGAGAACAAAAAAATTAATCAAAAGGACAATAGATTAAAGTTGGCTGGAAAACATGGAGCCGGAAAAGAGTCTCGAAAGCGAGAAAAGTAACTGTTAAAATAGAATTTACGGTTACATGTAGTCCATTCAACTGATGAGATCTTGACGCCATTCGATTAAATTAAAAAAATGTTCTAGGTGCCATGGGGAAGAGCTCATTCAAACTTGGAAGTATTTACAGAAAAGACACAGAGATACAAACATACGACGGTGTGAAAATCACTGAATCTATGACGTCATATCAGGACCGATAATATTGCCTTGGATTTTATCAAGGAGCTCTAGATAAGTAGCTAACGTATTGGCCCATATGTGGCAACAATATTCTAAGCATGGGCAATATTATAGATATGTAGGATAGATACTGGAGAGAAAAATTGTCACACACCATACAATGAACCAACTTTCTTGGTAACTGATCTATCAATGGATTCAATATAGTCTTTCCACATCATGTCAGCTGAGAACCTTATCCCCAGATAGCGCAGCGAACCACTCACCTGGAGGTCAGAATCAGTCATGCTGATGGAAGGCAGAGAGGGGTCTCTTGGAGAGCAGTTTAATTTTGAAAGTTTTAAAATTAAGAAGCCATTTTTGCCCCATTTAACAAACAGGTCGTTTTGGTCATTGGTTGCCAATTTGACTTTATCGAACTGATTAGACATACTATCCAGACAGGAGTAAATGGTTATGTGCCTGCCTTAGTTATTTGTTTCCTAATGGCGTTAGGATTTATGGTTGAAATCAAGTAAAAAATAAACTCCACAGTCGAAACGTGTTTTCCTTAAATACGTAATTCAAAACTTGCTCCATCATCGAGGCCTGTGTAGCCAATTTGATAAAGGCACGTTTGGTCTATGGAAACGGTATTTATTAGTTTGAAAGGATAATTTTCTAGTTAGGCAGTTCCTACATTTTAGGAAAGTCTGGAAAAACGCGATCACCTCTCCAGAGAAAGAATTTAGAGAGAAAAGGAGTCACTGAATCGAGTTGAGTTTAAAAAAAGGAAATAAAAACGGCAATAATAACTAAAAAGACTATCTAAGATTATCTAAATGATTAACTTTTATATAATAATCTTCACCCAGTACAAAATCCAGGAGCCAATCAAGGTAGAGGGTCACTATATAGTGTTGTATTAGTCTAAGGAAAAGCAAGAAGTGGAGTTCATGGGTTTATGTAGAATAGATAACGGTTAACCCTAGCCTAGAAGAGGTCAAATTTGTAGTGATTGTGAAAAAATCCTCCTTGGAGCCTGTTCCACAAAGCCGCAATTATTAGGAATAAGCTGTCTGAATGGAACTGGAAATCGAAATGGTGGGTTACAGTTATAAAGGTCAAAGGTAGTGTGACTGTATCTCGTCAGAATATATGATATGGAAATAGCGATAGAGCAGCGAGAAGCTCGCGAAGTTTCTTCTGCCGGAAAGGGATTTTAGGTTAGAAAATAATTGATCAACCAGAAAACCGCGTAGACGCTTTTGAACTCAAAGCAGGTTAGCTGAGACTGGGCATCTTCAGCTCAGATATAAAAGCAATACTCCATTTTTGGTCTGATCTGATTCTTGTCTAAAAAGATTAACTAAAGTGACTGAGAATATCTGATAAAAAAGACTAAAAAAATATTTAAAAATACTATGAAGGTTATGCAAAAATATAATCTAAAATGATTATCTAAAAGAATTATCAAAAAAAGACTACACTTTTTATATAATATTTATATATATATATATTTATAGTTTTTGGGATAGTCCTTTTAGAAAATCGTTTTAGTTAATTTTGATAATCTTAGTCTTTTTAGATAATCCTTTTAGATAATCTTTTTTTTATCGTTTTAGACATTTCAGAAAAAAAAAACTTGATTACCGTTTTTACATAATATTTTAAGATATATTTTATAGATTGTCTTTTTTTAAAAAAAATTTTTATTCAGTTTTGATAATCTTAATCAAGATTTTCTGAAAAGACTAAGACGATATAAAAAGATTATCAAAAGAGATTATCTAAATAGACTATTTAAGATATCAACCAAAATGACTATCTAGCTTATCTAAAAAAAGAAAAGAAAAAAAGAAGAGAAATGAATGAAGTGATGGAGAGAAGGTTTCAACTGAGAACACCAAAGAAACAAAAAATAGATAAATAAAAAGGAAAGATGTCAAGATAAGAAACTCATATAATAAAACTTAAAGATTATATGAAAAGTAAAGACAAATCAAGAAAGCGAGGAAATAAAAACAGAAGCGAATGGAGTAACGAAACAAAAAAAAAAAAAAAAAAAAAAAAACAGTAAGTCGACAGCTCATTAAAAAAATATTGAAAAGTTTGGAAAAGTATCAAATATGTTAAGACGAAAAAAATGAAAAAAAGAAATTGAAAAAAGGGAGAAAGAAGGAAAATAAAAATAAAAGCAGCGGGGTGGGGTGAAAGAAACTGTTATAAAGAAAACTATCAAAGTAGAATCCATTACATTCACTTATGTGCTAATACCCTTGGGAAAGGTATGAAACCTCTTCTTCTCCATCACCCCCACCCCCAGCTATGGATAAATAGCAGGACAGACCGGGTTCTATAGCCTTGGATTGCAACTGGTCTACTGCAGAAAGAAATGGCAGCCTATTTCGGGAAAAAAAAATCTGCCTCGTCACTCATGTATCGAAAGATCTCATGTGATCTTATTTTTTTTTCTTTTCGGAGGATAAATTATATAGAAATTGTCTAATTGTTCTCTCTTTCCAAGCGCTTTAGGTTATAAGCCGTGTTATGAAAATGAAAACATTATATAAATACATACAGCAATATGTTTCTTGTAAACAGTTAATATATTTCAACCTTGAAAATGGCTAAATGTATAGAAAAAGCGCTCGGAAAAAAAAAAGAGCAATTGGATTTTTTATATAATTTATCCTCCGAAAAAAAAATATATATATATATATATATATATATATATATATATATAAGATCACATGAGAAATTGTATAAAAAAAACTAAATCATAGCACCTGGTCTGTCATATTCAATGAAGCGTGCATGAAAGAAGGATTACTGCCAAAACACACACACACACACACACACACACACACACACACACACACACACACACACACACACACACACACACACACACACACACACACCTATGTATTAGGGTTATGACTTCTTTACTTTTCTAAAATAATTGATTTCCTCTCTCTTAATTCGTTGAACTTTTGTTAAAACATAATGAAGATGGGTTTAATTCAGTTTATATTTTTAAAAATGTCACCACACGAATTTTCTAGAATCGTATATAAATTTAGTAGTACTGTGACTTTCTGGAGCTTTTATAACTTTCTGGAACTTTCTAAAACTTATAGAGTCTTCCAGAACTTTATGTAAACTTCCAAAAATTATTTTTGTTTATTTGTAAGTTTGTATATTATGCTATAGCTATAAACTGTTAAATGCGTTAAAATACGTAAGTACTAACCAATTACATCATTAGCAAATTAAAAAATAAAGCTTCTGAAATATTTTGATATTTACCCTTATTGAGTATATAGTAAAATCGAATATTAGGTTTGCAGGTAATCTTTTTCAAGAACTAAAAGAAAAAAATAATCACAGGAACATAGTGTTACAAAAAGTCATAATTCCTATATATATATATATATATATATATATATATATATATATGAAGAAATATAGTTTTAAGATGTGCTATTTTATGGGATAAACTGCTCAATATCAGAGGTAGAGCGTATTTAAATATAAAATGAACTTTTGAAGTCAACACTCAGAGGCGACTCAATCGTCAGGCCGCCCTGATATATATATATATATATATATATATATATATATATATAATATATATATATATATATATATATATATATATATATATAAACCTATCCTAGGTTTCACCTAAACGGATCGTCAGGGAAATGGTATTGAGCACTTTTGTTAGTTAATTGTTTACTCATGTTGGTATTTGGGGGGGCTTCAATCCTGTACCTGTGCGATTTTTTTTCGACAGACTTTCATGTTTCTAGCTCTTTCTCTTTTTAAAACCTTTTTTCCTTCGAGATTGATTTGATTATTGGCAAATTCGAAGGTTTTTCGAAAACGAGTATAGTTACCTATATATATATATATATATATATATATATATATATATATATATATGCTTAAATTATATTCTGTCTCAGTGATTGTCAGATTGGTGACACCTGGCTCGCAGAGGCGGTATTTCAAATCTAAATGAAGGAATTTTTACCAGAGTCGGTCTTGTGGAGGAATTCCGGTTATATGTCGAAGTTATAAGTTTAATGCTGAAAAATTACAATTCAATATCGGAGAGGTACTTATGAAATGTGGGAATAAAATAACTTGCAACTTTGACAAACAATTCTCTATATTTTTCATTGATATGACTGGGATAACTCACGAGTTATCCCATTTATATCTCTATATCATTTCTTACTCTGCAGGTTAACGTTTTCACAAGTAGGATTAACGAATTCATGCTGGTAAATCTTTCAGAATATAGTTATAGAATTAATATACCATGTTAATTGCCGAATATGACGTCTGAATTTATTTTTGATATTTTCAAAAACTTATTTAGTGGTTTGGTTTCATCATATTTTAAATAAACACTTGTCGAAGATCGTTGCCCTGCACATGGAAGCTTCGTCAATGATGATCATCAGTGGTAACAATGGGGGTTTCGAATCTTTACTAATATCTGACTCCCTACTCCAGGTGATTCAACTAGGTGCGATCACCTCCCGTTCAGTTTTCCGGTCGCTTTCGTATGAACCTACAAATTCTAGGTTGAGAAGTCCTACAAAAGAAAGGAATCGAACCTATATCTTTTTTCCTTCATAAATACCGTTTCCATAGACTAGACGTGCCTTTATCAAATTGGCTACACAGGCCGAGATGATGGAGCAAGTTTTGAATTACCTGTTTAAGGAAAGCAGGTTTCGACTGTGCAGTAATTGGTAGCAGCTGGGATTGAGAAATCCGAGAGCCGAGTTAGAATTCCAGTCAGATCCATTATATTCACGTGCTAATTCTCTTGGGGAAGGTATGAATCGTCGTCTTCTCCCTCCAGCTATGGATAAATAGCAGGACAGACAGGGTTATATAGACTTGGATGGCAACTGGTCAACTGCAGAAAGAAATGGCAACCTACTGTAGGAAAAAAAAAATCTGCCTCGTCAGTCATGTATCGAATGATACATGATCGCCTAAGCGTGTATCACGCATGGCATATATCTAAGTGACTGACGTTTCGACTACAGAAAAATAAAATTAAGAAAAAATGGATACAGGTACCATTCATGCAGGAAAAACAATTTTTTTTTAATTTTAATTTTTTTTTTACATTTTTAAAAAAATATTTTTTTAAACTTATTTATACTGATGCGTTTCATATTGCATAAACATGTCATGTAAATACATTCTGGTGAATCAACGAATTGCGGCTGCGTAGCATTTTACTAACACAGTGCTTTAATAGTTTTCCCTTAAGTAAATGATTTTTTTTTTTTAGTGGATTGACTATGACTTCTCTATCTCGGTCGTTTGTTATTAAAGTCACTGTTTAAGAAAAAAAACAAAAAAAAACAAATAAAAACAGAACAAGAACAGGAACTCAAATACATTTGCCCACTAAAAATAACGTCTATAGTAATAAAAACTATAATTTATAATATTAGTATATTTATATACTAATACTATAAAAATGGATATTAAAATTGTATATAAAAACAACAACAAAGAGCGAGGAGAAAAGCAAAATAATAAAATAAATCATCATAAAGTCGTGAATCGAAACAGTAACAACAATAAACAGTAAAATAAGAAAAATACTCTAACCAGTTTTCGTTCCTCGCCCTTCGGTGCCAATCGGGGACAAACGGGAAAATTGCGTGTAAGAACGTTTAAAAACAATAAAGGAAGAATAGTCAGGGAATCAGCAGAGGAAAGATAAAATATAATCACATTAAATTATATTAAGTCCTAGCAGCCACTCCTTTTGTTTACAGTAGAAAGGCTACCTCAACCTAATGTACTGAGTTAGCCAAAAGATTTTTTTTTTTTAAGTAAACATTTTATTTAATAAGCGAACGAACGTTTTAGCTAACCCAATATAATGCCCGTCATATTTTCAAGTAGTAAACGGAGTAGTCTCTGCTGATTATGGTAAATGAATCCTTGGTAAACTACATAGCACTCACCGAATTATTTAGTAAGTGTTCAGCAATTTCGTATTTAACAGTTTATGCAAAGTATCTCATTTCCCAGCACGAATCTGAGATCGCCAGTGCTGATCTATTGTAGTTTCCAACATTTGATTAGTTCTACCTATATATTTAGATTCCCACTGACTTTTATAATTATAAATAACTGAACTCACATAATGTGGTGGCAGAACATCTTTACAGGCAGAACGCAATACAGGTTGGGTCGGAAACACTAGTCGTGGATTAACAGAAAACACAGCAAGAATTCACACTGTCTTCTCCCTGTTGTTTTTCCCCCACATTTTCTTGAATTTCCTCGACGTTTTGAAATATTGTTCCTTTCATGTGGGAGTTGATTTTTGAAAAGAAGAATAAATCGCAAATAATGTCATTTGGGGAATATGGTAGTTTCCGGGCATGAAGAATGTAGTTCTTGGCCCAAAACATTACTTGCCATAGACTCTGATGGAACTTCGGTTGTGTCATGAGACGATCACACTCTACACACTTTCTTTCCAAACACTGTTATAAACAATGAAAGCAGACGGGAACGTCATAGCTTAGTGTACATGCAGGGGTTCGAGGTCTATCTGTGCCAAGCGGCTTAATGCTACGTACTATAACTCCGTTACCATAGCAACAGTCCTGATACTTCTTGATCATACTCCGTATCCTATTTGGTGGAGACATATAATTTAATCACTTGTAACGAAATAATATAATGGGAGCATCTGACACGTTTTAAGTTGATATAATGCAACGTATGTACTCGATGTTGAGATGTATAAATGAACATACCAATATTAAAAAAAATATATACCAACGAAAAAAAATGACTTATGACGTTAGGCTGGAAATCATTTAACCCAAGACACCAATTTAATGGAATACGGACGATAACTGGTATGCCCCCATTCACATAAATACAGTAGTAAATACTGTATGTTGGTCTAGAGTTGTCGATACGTCTCCAGCTGTGCTGGTCAAACTATCTGCTTCGGGGCAGAGAGGATTCCCAGAAGAGGCTATGTCGAAGGGCAGAGTCTCGTCTTGGGAAACAGTTACCCGAATCCGTTTTATACTGGGTCTACGGGGAATTTTTGCCCAAGCATACACGTTCGGACACCCCACATTAAATTCGGCCTTGTGCGACATCTGACCGCGTGGGCTGTTGGTTGACACCCTAGATGTGGATATTCGTCTCCAGCTGTACTGGTAAACTTTCTGCCTCTGGGCAGAAAGGAACCCCAGACGAGGCTATGCCGAAGGGCAGAGTCTCGTCTTGGGAAACAGCTACCCGACCCCGTTTTATACGGGGCCTACACGGAATTTTTCGCCGGGCCTACGGGCTCGGCTACCCCACATTAAATTCGGCCTTCTGCCACATCTGACTGCGTAGGGCGTTTGTTAGATATCCTAGAGTTGGAGGTTCATTGTAGAATTCACTTAACTCACTTCTAGCTGTTGACTACTTCTTCTACGCGCCGCTGGCGAATCTTATATGTGTTGTTCTTGTCTTAAGTATAATCGTTCATTACCAACCACCGTTTGATTATTCTATTCAGTAAACTTTCCTAGGATACAACAATACGCATCTCCAATATTTTGATAGTGTAACATGTGTACTGGATTTATGATGACCGCTATGAAATTTACAAAATCACTTTAAAACGATCTAAGAAATACAGAGAGATTAATAGTAGGAGAAATGGGAGGTATGAAAGTAAAAGAAAGAAACAGATCAATATGAACAAAATAGAGAATAGACCAGGCTCAGAGATATCTTAAAAAGGATTAAATCTAAAAGTAGACGCGGTCGATATACATAAAAGGAAAGGAAAAAAGATGTTTAAAAAAAGTTACTTGATTAGTGTCCACTGTATAGTAAACACTGCAGGAAAATACTGGATAGAAGATGGAAGTTTTTGTCTCAATTTTTTTCAAGTTTTTGGACACAGTTTAAAATGTGAATATATGAGTTAGTACGGGCCAACGAAATTAAATAGGCTCTATGTTGACCAATAAAAGATTAATTTATCAAAATTTGAACAAACCATTCAAAGGGATGTAGATTTTATAACCGATTTCACAAAGCATCACAAATATTCAATATGCGTACCACCTGCAAAATGACACACGTCAAGTCAGTAGTCCAGCTCCTGCCAAATACGCTGTAGCATGTCTTGCGTAACATTCTCTAGCGCCTCCATGAATCTATGTTTAAGTTTCTCTAGGATTGTAGGAAGAGTGGGGACATAGACCTGTCTTTTGACATAGCCTCTTAGAAAAAACACAAGGGATCAAGAGAGGTGAACCTGGTGGCTCATTGTCATTATTACTGGCACGCCCGATTCATCTTCCTGGTAGATTCTCGTTGAGATAAATCCACGCGGACAACTTAATTTTTATACAATTTGTCAAAATTTGAGATCATTTGAACGAGAATCGCCTATATTATTAGTCTACAAAACGATGTCAATTTTTGGGACATCCTGTATATATATATATATATATATATATATATATATATATATAATGACATACACTGGACCTTCTGAAGGTAAGAGGGAGAGCGGAAACATTGAGTGATCTACCTAAAATTCTTGTGTAAATAGCAAAAGAGGAACTGGAAGTGATAGTAAGGGGATAAATATTGTTTAGAGGTACTAAGGGTAGGAAGCTGTGGAGGATCATAATCGGCCAAGTGATGAAGAGACATGGTACAGAAAATAAAAAAGGATGGGGAGATTAAAGAACAAAAAAGTCGATGGTTTAAAGGAAGATGAATGTGAAAAACGAAAAGCCAAATGCGAATCCTGAAGTTTCAGACGTTAGGATTCTTTTTCTATGCACCCAGTCCCATTAAGACGTGGGCGATCATAACCCTCCACGTCTTCCTTACATTCGTGGCCCTTACTAGCTTTTTCTCTCTTTGCAAAAGATTCCAGGTTTAAAACATAGCCAAAACTTCGATTATATGTTCGCGTGCTTCTTTCGTTGTCGGAAATCAGAAGAAGAAAAAATATTGAAAGAAAGAGAAAATTTGGAACCAGTGATATATATATATATATATATATATATATATATAGATAGATAGATAGATAGATAGATAGATAGAGAGAGAGAGTGAGAGAGAGAGAGAAATGAGAGCGACAGACAAACAAAGAAGAAAGTAAAGTAATATCGAAAGACAAAATGGGGGATTCAGAGAAAAAGACAGAGAGAGAGAGAGAGAGAGAGAGAGAGGGGAGGTGAGAAAATAAGAAAGAGAGAGAGAGAGAGAGAGAGAGCGAAATAAAGAAGACGAAAAAGAAGAAAGTAATATCGAAAGAAAGAGAAAACGTGGAACCAGAGAAATAAACAGAAAGAGAGAGAGAGAGAGAGAGAGAGAGAGAGTGGGTAAGAAATCGAGAGAAAGAGAATGAAACAAAGAAGGAGAAGAAGAAGAAAAAGAAATGAGAGACAGTGAAGAAAGAAATTCGCTCGAATTACATAGGTAAACATAAATCGTATCAAGAGGATAGAGTCCGGCACGCGCCCGTTCCGGGAAGCCTTCCTTATCCTAAACTGCTGACAGATATTTCCACCATTTGGTCAATCGCCAACTTTCACAGTAAAACAAACCCTTTAACACTCACTAATACCTTCGTATTGGATATCATGGTCTCTAGAGAGTACGTGTATAGCAGAGGTTATTTTCAGGAGGAGGTGAGAGCGAATAAAAATGTCGACCCCGGGATCATTATCATGGGCCACCCGGTGTCTTCTCCACGATGATGCCCATTCTTCACGAAAATTAACAGAACAAGTTCCTATCTATGACACCTGGTAAACACGTTCAAACATCGCACCACGGTACAATGGTTAGGAGCCGTTAGTGTTGTAGTGAATATAATTCTCACTTGGCGACCCAAATTTGTTTCGATGTGCCTAATTAAACAAAACTTAGTAAATACATTAAACAGAGTTATTATCTTCGCCTTTTCAATGACTATGTTGGATTATATTTTTTCCGAGTGCCGATTCGCGTCAGGATATAGACATTCATGACTCTCCACAACTTCCTGTTACCCGCTGTTTTCTCTTGGTTTCATGATATCTTGCAAGTGTTTACTTGTACAGGCCTTTGTTTTGCATGATATGTTACTTTTTGTTGCATAGATTTTCTGCCTGTTACAGATTTATTCACGCATCCATATCTACACGTAAATGTATTCGATATATATATATATATATATATATATATATATATATATATATATATATATATATATATGGCCACTCGTATTCGAGGATATATGTTTTCTAGTGTTGCTAGCCAATCCCTATTGCAGACGCTTGATCAAGCGCATTTGTGTTTATTCAACATCCACAGAGCCTACCTGTGGTTTATACTGTAACTTTGTTGAGCAGGCATTAATTGTAATTTCTGGGAAAGAACGTGTTATATAGCATTATCAACAATTTTAACAAGGCCAGCACGTTCAAGCCCTCGGTCACGATGACTTGTGACTTCGTGCTAGCACAGTAAGGTGTGGTGGGTAATTTTTTCATTTGGCTCATGCTCGTTGTTGGTTTTTGATTTTTGCCAATTCCACAGTATAGTAGGGTCAGTTGGGCACCGTCCGTGAGAAAAAAGAACACCATGACGCAATCCACTCCGCCAGAAATTTGCAAACGACATGCTGTGCTGCTTGGCATTCGCGCCAGAAACTCCAAATACGAACATTTCAGAGTGTTTGTGTGTAATATGAGGACAGAACAGAGGATTCAGAAAGAATTGGATGAGTGTAATGGGATTACGAAGGTAAGGTTGCTCGGAAAACTCACTCCGATCGTTCTGATCAGAAAAGAATCTCCGAATTTTTTGGTGAGGCCTTTAGACACAATACAGAGTTCCACATCAAGTGTTTTGAGGAGATAATGCAGGTAACAGGACACTGCACCATGACAGAGAGGCAGAAGAACACAGTCATAGGGTGTCAAACAAATTCTGCGACCACATCACAACTTAAATTTGGCTACCTAACTCTCCAGACTGCAACCCCCTTGATTATTATATGTCGGGCGAAGTTGAACCAAAGACCAACAAAACCCCTTGTAACACCAAAGATAATCTGAACGCAAGGATTATGGCAGCATTCATCAACTTAAACGAAAAGACAGTCCAGAAGAGTTGAAGGAGATTTCAAAGTCGTCTGGAGGCCGTGATTGAAACCGATGTTGATTTTATTGAATAAATTTACTCTTTAGTATTTCAAGATGTTTTTTGCGTAATTTTGGTAAATATATCTATTAAAATGAGATGTTAGTATTATTTTCATATTTGCGTAATTTAGACGACAATTAATTCATCGCACTCCATGTGGAGTTAACCTTCAAGATAGGACTTCTAACTGTTTAGCAAGTGTAATATTGGAGGAATAGAGACTTTTCTCATACAGTCTCAGTTACAGTGGATTGGTCATGTCTTGAGAATGTCCCTTGACCGCTTAGCCTTGGAGCGGGTAGAATGGAGATCAACAGGTTTTAGTGAACTCAGCAGTTTTCAATCTACTTGTCTGAATCATCTTCAAGAAGCGAGAGCAAGAACTAAAAGGTCAGCCAATTTAACAGGGATCTCATCTCACGATCTTCACTCTTGATCCATATGTGGCCTCATTTGTAAATCATTAGCTGGTCTTAAATGCCACTTAAGACTTTCGCACAAAATTTCATAACTGAAGCAACTAAGCTGTCAGATCCTCATACGTCGAAACCGACGGGAGAGTCCATTATATATACATATATATATATATAAATATATATATATATATATATATATGTGTGTGTGTGTGTGTGTGTGTGTGTGTACATGTGTGAGGAAAATATGCAGGACAGGTGAACTTCTATTTTGACATATTTCAACGATGATTCGGTGTTATCTAAAAAATAATTTTATGGCAAAAATATCTGCATTAATGAGACAAAATGTATTACCCGGTAAGCATATCGATGTTCTTTAATTTTTACTTTTAACTATATCGTTCTTATTCTTCATGTGCCGTTTCCCATCATGAATTAGGCGGTCATGACTCTCCACAACTCCCTGTCCTTTGTAGATCTTAATAAATTTTGTCATTTTTGATATCTCCCAAACCCCGTTTCGCTATCCATTTACTCAAGTTCACTAAGTAGGTTAAGCTTTGTTTTCTTCAGTTTGTCTTGACTTCAATCTGCCCAGTGAGTATCAGATTTTCCAAGCCCTATTTCCTAATTATGTGCTCTAGAAAGTTCACTTATTTTTTTCCTGATGTTAAGTACAAGTTACCTTTTAGTTTCAATTTTCTCTAATACTTCGTCGATGCTCACATATTCAATCCATGGTATCCTCAGCATCCTTCTGTAGAAATCACATTTCTGTTGCTTCAAGTCCCTTCTTTCAGCATTTATTGCCAAATAAGAAAACATATATCACGTAACAGTGCAGTAATCTATTCTTTGTTTCTAACGATGTTTTCTTGGTTCTTGGTACTCTACTTAGCTTTTGGAATGCATCTTTGGCTGTCACAATGTGTCTTTGGATTTAAGTGTTGCACTTTCTGTCCTCTGTTAAAGCACTTCTCAGATATTTAAATTTTTGTACTTGTTTGATTTTGGTATCTCCAATATGTAATTTGCATTTTAGGCTCATCCTTTTTTTTTTTTTTTTTAAGCATTACGTCCCGAGCAAGGCGTGAAGCCACTAGGATGCAGGGGGGTTGCAAAAGATTTGGAGCAAGAGCAGATAGGAGTGATAGAATAAAGGATGAGGAGAACGATAGTGGATAGATTAAGGCAGCCGGAGATGTCGATTGACATTACATTTGAATAGTTGGAGATTGTAGCTCTCAGGGAAACAGTAATTGGGAAGGGTGTTCCACAGGCGAGAGGTGCGAGGCATGAAGCTATTGGAGTAGAAGAGACGGCTACATTTAAAACTTTCTACAGTGTAAGGGTGGGAGCAGGATGCCAGCCTAGTAGAACACTTAAATTCATGGAGTCTGGGAACCAGTGAAAACAGCTCATCGGAGCAATTACCATGAAAGTATTTGTAGAAAAGACAGAGAGAGGCGACGGCGTGTCTGTGGGAGAGTGACTGTAGACGAGATGCCAGATCAGGGCCAATTATATTACATATCCGTCTCTGGATCTTGTCAAGAACTCCGAGGTAAACAGAAGGTGCCCCAGACCATATATGGCAGCAATACTCCATGCAAGTGCGAATGGTTGATTTGAAGTATTGATTCCGGGGAGAAACATTTCCTGGCGAGGCACAGAGAGCCAACTTTTTTGCTAACAGACATGGATTCTTCTGACAGTCGATGTTTCTTATCTTCTCCCTTTCTTCACTACCTTCTGTGGGAGATTTTGTGTCTTTCCATCCATGTTTGCATCTACTACTAATAGGGTTTCGTTATAGAAATTACATTTTAACTAATTCCAATTTTTCCAAATCTCTATTTTATTGACTCATTTATATATACATTTATTTCATGGTTTAGTTACTCCACATTGTTTCAGTAAGTATTTAGTAAAAACTGAAAAACCCCAGTTGTATATTAAACGTATATGATTCGTATATTATACCAATTTCAATTTATTTTTTGTCTGAGTAATTTATATTCATCTGCTGGTAAAAAATTGTCAAAATTGAAATCAATAATGTTCCGGTAGCATACAAATGTATTGAGTGTGTTGTTTAAATTTAAACCTCTTTGGGTTCCCATATTCTTTTCTTTAAATGTCAGGATACTTAACCTGTGTTTCATATTGCCACAATGCTGAGCGGACCTTACTTACGGTTCCTGGGAGATAACGCATAACCTGGCGAGATCAATTTTATGAACAAGACCAGTATTTTCAGATCACGATGACTTGTAACTGTTCCGTCTAACCAATTTCACTCACAAAGCTTAGATCGACCCGTAGTATAGTTTTCAAGGGATCACCCTGTCGATAACATAAAGAAGTTATATCGACGAACAAATCGACTATGGTGAGATTCGAACCCGGGTCAGAAAGCGACGTTCGAGCAACTTGGCCACACGCTTATATACAGTAAATGCCTATAGACTCAAATATAAACGACTAATATTTACCTGTCTCTGAACCAAGTAAATGATTAATAATCAAATATTGCAACAAAGACTGATTTCATCATTAAATAACACAACAACCCAATAAAACCATAATTCAGACAACGAGGGTTAATTCGTTTTTGTTATGATTGTTAAACACTAAATTATGCTTCGCGACAATGATCGAGTATATAGAAACTTTTCTTAATTGTATGCTGCTTTCCTATTGATCGCGATTTCATTTACAGATATGTCCCACCCTACGTTATTAATTGGTTCCATAAGGCGTGACGTGACCTGGTTCTTACCGTAAACCGTGCTTAATGTCATATAAATGCATTAAAATGAGGACCAACACCGTAAAACTAGCGTAAACAAATCACGAAAGAATATAACTATTGCTAAAACTTCAAGAGCATTAACAATACATTTTATTCAATTTTAAGAAAAAATTAAAGAATTGTTATTTACCGTATTTTGTTGTGTAAAATAAGACCAGTGTTTCTGAAGATAAAAACAAAGAATAAATTACATCCTTGAGTATAGCACGACACCGTAGTACTGCCATCTCTATACAATTTTTATTTGGTTTGGTTTGATTTGGTTTACGGCATATGAACCTCAACGAATTATTTAATGCCGACAAGATTTTTATTGCTGGTGATATATTATTTTCAAAAATGTATTGCTGGTAAAAATTTTTTTACAAAATATTTTTGGTATTAAAACCTATTTTTACACTTTCATAGTTTTTTGACCGCAGTTTGGGTGTTAACTATTTTCCCATAGCTGGGACCCTAACAGGTCCTACCAACTCTGGTCAGGGTGGACTTGGGAACACCAACAATTAAGAAGTAGTCCTACGCTCCTCAAAACCTCCTTATCAGAGGCCTTGCTGTTGGACGTAGTTTATCGTCTTACCCAGGACACGGATGTAGTTTATCGTCATGCCCAAGACAACAATTTTTTGTTGGAAAAGTTGTATTTTATAATTCATTAAAATCTCAATATCGTACATATATTTCACTAAAATATTTAATTTTTCAGGATATTAAAGAATAAAAATGAACCGGATGTTTAGCCATTAAGCAATTGTTTTAACTTTTTTAAAAAAATAATTTCACCCCAAGCAAGGAAGGAAGCCACTAGTACGCAGTTCGTTACAGGAAATGAAAATGAGAGAAAAGACTGAGTATAGCGATGATTGAGCAAAGGACAAAAGATGAACTGGAGAGAAAAAAAAATAGAAGCTGGCGATTGACATTGCATTTAAATTTTTTGAAGATCATAGTTATCAGTGAAGATAGTAAACGCAGGTGGGAAATGCGAGAAAATAAACTGTTGCAGTGGATGTGGCGGTTGCATTTAGCTATTTCAACGGTAAACGGGTGGGACCTAGATGCCAATCTAGTAGCACGCTTAGATTCATGACGTCGAGGCACCAGGTCAAAAAGGTCATCAGAGCAGTTGCCATGAAAATATTTGTAGAAAAGACAGAGGTAAGCCACGTCACGTCGGTGAGAAAGTGACTGAAGTCGAAAAGCACTATCAGGATCGACTATGTTACAGATCCTTCTTTGGATTTTGCCAAGAACCTCGAGATAAATAGCAGGATTCAATGCACAGGCGAAAGGTAGGTATGTAAATGTGAACGATGGGCTTTGACCAGAAATTTTTTTCTAGCATGAAACAGTAACCCAAATTTCCTTGCAGTAGATATGGCTATTAATTCGATGTCGTCCACTTCAAACCTGTTGAAAACATAAAGCCAAGAAGGCGCAATGTGTTGCTCTTCAGGAGTTTAGCGTAAGTCATGCTGAAGGCAGGCAGAAAAGTTTCTGTATGGTAGTTAATTTTCCATTCCAAAACTTATTTTCGTATTTTCGGTGCTAACTTGACATATCCAGTAATATATTTTAAGGTGTTAATTAATCTATCATTTTCGATCATATATTTCTATGTATTAATAAACTATGAAAATTAAAAAAAATATCCTCATTCATTAAGAATGTAGAGAGAAACAAATATTTCCCACATACCAAATACCTTTTGTAAGCAATTATTATCAACACCTGCATACTTTTTGCTTTGTTATCTATTGTCCTGAGTGTATTTGCAATCTTGATGTTTCAAATAAGAAGTTTTTTAATCTGGGTAAACATTTCTAAAAATGTGTATTTGTATATAACACGAGCCAAATTTTTACGTTAAATTTCCGTTTAAAATCACAAGTATTATGCACAAGAAAATATAGTACTCTGTGATTTTTCCTTAAAATGCATAAAATAAGTCGGGAAACCAACACACGCAAAAAATTGTCTCGTTAAGGCATGAAAGAATTTAAAGAATAGCTGCTTTTATCTTTTATTGATAATTATTATTTATTTTTAGGGAAAAATTATTATTTTGCGACAATTTAGTATGACGATGATGGATTATTCGTAATTTGTAAAAGTCGACAATTAAAGTTAATAGACACGAAATGTTTGTTTTAATAGTATTTGCCTTTTGGGGCGTAAATACGCAGAATATATATATATATATATATATATATATATATATATTCTGCGTATTTACGCCCCATATATATATATATATATATATATATATATATATATATATATATATATATATATATATATATATGTATTTTTACCCCATATATATATATATATATATATATATATATATATATATATATATATATATATAATATTAGTGGTAAATATACATATATATATATATATATATATATATATATATTTGTATAAAAAAAAAAAAATATTCAAGGGGATAGAATCCAGGTAGAACTCAATGTCCAGGACAGAGTAAGGATATAATAAAAAGGCTTAAACACTAATATTCCATGATCATAATTTATTCCATTGGATTATATATATATATATATATATATATATATATATATATATATATATATAGAGAGAGAGAGAGATAGATAGATAGATAGATAGATAGATAGATAGATAGATAGATAGATAGATAGATAGAGCTCAATTATGCCTCATTTATATGCACATGGGGACCTACCAAACCCTATCCGCAAAATGTTTGTTGATAATACAAATATCATAGCTTCAACCACATGTCAAAAAGGCTAAATATAATGGAAGCACTATTAATAAAAAAGAAAGCGGTAATATTCATTCATATCAACTACGAACACGGCCACAATGCACTGACCATGTTTCGAAAATAAAACATTCTTATAACGCTAGATACGTAAATAAAACAATCCATTAATTCAGTTAACAGTAAAAATAAAATTCATCCTTAATAATGGCTAAAAATATAGCTGAAAGCGTTCGGATATATACAACAACTGGTATTTTTTTTATATATAATTTGCATCCAGAAAAGAAAAGAGAGAGTGGGGTCAAGTGAAGGAATTGCAGAGTCAGAGTGGTAACAAGAAAGAAAATGTAGAAATAGAAAGAGAGAAAAAGAAATGGGGAAGATCCTCTAGGCCCGAATTTGACAATAGCCACAAAAGTAGCAATCGCTAGTAAAGCACAATTAGTCAATGAAAATTAAAATAGTAAAAACATCGGTAACGGTTTTGCTATTTTTAGTTTTTGTCCTAAGGACGTACTTTCAATATGATATTTTTTAATCGATTTACCACTGGCAAGACAATAAAAGTCACTAGTATGCAAGGGGTTACTGAGAGTGAAAAAAACAAAAAACAAAAAAAAAAAAACAGAAAACAACAAAAGAACAGGATCCAATGAGACAGAACATGGCTATTGACATTGCATTTAAATTTTGCAGGTTGTAATCGACAGAAACCGGAAGAGATTTCTGTAAGCAAGAAGAGCAGGAGAATAAACTATTATTAGGTTGGTGCAAAAATAATGACGTAATGATGTCGTTTTTTGACGTTAAAAAATACGTCCAAAAACGACATTATTACGTCATTATTTTTGCACCAACCTAATAGCACAGAACTTATAGTTACAACTGGCAATTTCACAAGTGCATTCATTAAACAGCTTAGTTTTAGGAAAATAAAATCACAAATTGTTAAGCCTTCACCCGGAAAAGTCCTTGTGGTAGAAGAAAAGCAGCAGATTCGAGTCAGCTAACCGGTCAGTGATACACAGTGAAACCTGCTTACAATTTCTGATTAGATATATTTTTTGAATACCTCATAATTCTCAGGAGTCAGATTAGACATAAAGAAAATGGCGTATCATTGTCATACCTGTAGTTAAGCAGCTTAATCTTCACTTTCCAGCATTGATAAGAAATCCCTTACGCGATCTCGGCAGCCTCTTTCACACGGACATTACAAATGTTCAGATGCTCTCCATTCTTTAGCTCCACAAGTTCAGACATTTACACCTAGGGCACGCTATGCTACTTCTACCGAGTTGAATCACTCTTATTTCCCCCCGTTTTCCAAATGTAAGAAGATAGTTCCACGCAGACAACTACCACGCAACAACCTGATGGAACATATTGCTGCGTGGATTCTCTGAAAACTACAATCTTAACCTCTTCAAGTCAAGAATCAAAGGTTATCTGTCCACTTCATCCTCATGGTCTTTCACTACCAATTTCACTTTCATTTATATTGCGTTCGCCATTCATCATTAACATTTTAACAGTATTACTCTACCTTGCGCGGCTCTCGAGTTTTGCATTGGGTGGATTTTAGTATTAAAAAATTAACTTACAAAGTTCGCCACACGCAAGTATTTTGAATATCTGACAAAATAAAGCGCTGTTTATTTAGTAGTATTCTATAGCGCTTTATCTAAAACATCATGTCACCATTGAATTTTGCGGACTTCCTAACATCCTGATTTTTAGACTAAGTTTGTTTTTGCACGTTCAAATTATATTTACAGACAAATCAGAGAAAAAAAGGAGAAAAACTTTCGACTTTTGTTGTAGAGAAAGACATTACGTCGTGTTTATTTAGCTCACAAAGAGAACACTAGTTTTTTCTTATCTTTTTCTTTGGGGGAAAACGTAAAAAAAAACGCGTTTATATTTCTTGCGTTTAGAGAGAGAGAGAGGGGGGAGAGAAAGGACAAAAGAGAGAGAGAGAGAGAAAGAGAACGCAAAAGAGAAAAGAAAAGTTATTGATGACATGTTGCGACTGTTATCCACATTATTCTATTTGTATTTTTAGGGTTTAGCCGGTCATTTTGACTTTGGTGATTTTTTTAGGGTTACATGGACAAAAAAAAAAATAATAGACTTATGCTATGCCTTGTTTACCTTTTGGAAAATGCGTAGCGTTTCTGTCTGACAATCGACATTATAATTGCTTCACAATAATATGGGAGTGAACTATAAAAATGTGGGGAATACAACTACACATATATATATATATATATATATATATATATATATATATATATATATATATATATATATATATATAAATAAGAGATTATAATAAAAAAGCATGTTGAAATCGCTGCACAAAAGCTTTCATGTTTCTATAATATGTTAGTACATCTTCAGGAGATGTTAAATAACTGGCGATTAAATGAGACTTAATGAAATTTAAAAACAAAGTTTTACCACTTTTCTGAAAGTTAAAGGTGGGGGAACATAAGGTCAGAATTAAAAATAGACTTGTGTATATGTCTTGATTAACCAATTAACTGTCAGATCTACGCTAAATAGAAATTTAAGCTCAGAGGGTGGATGTGGGTGAGTTACTTTTTGATGTCATGATAAACCGGAACATAGACAGGCATCATTGACGGAAAATATGTCAGTGACAAATGTATCGTGTCACGATAAGACATACACACAAGTCTATATATATATATATATATATATATATATATATATATATATATATATATATATATATATATATATACGAAGCCCAAAGAAAATGACAAACAAAAAAAAAAGCTATATATAGGATATCTGCGGGTAATTGGAAACATCGTTTTGCAACCATCGCCATTCCTTCACAAATGAATCCCAAAAATATCAAACGGCACTATCAAAACACTATTGGGATTTAGTAGGAAACGGCTTCACTGCAGTCGTGAAATGGAAAATTTCTGTGATCTATGTATTAAAGAAAAAATCTTAATAATAAAGCATAAAGATCCTGATGAGTTACTAAACCAACACAATGAAATGATCTTTAAATGCAGACATCGAAATCATCTCAATATAACTCACTACATATATAAAACAAAACACTATCAGTTATAATATTATATATACAGTTGTATATGGGCATAGGTTCACTGATATACATTCTTTCCTTTAGGCTATGATTTATACGTTTTCATATGATATTTGCAGACGTATACGTGTGTTTCGTATAGATATGTGTAGATATTTATATACGATGGTAAATTTTGGCGTATCTTTAGATGTGAGGATGCTTTTATACTTGCAGACATGTGTGTGGGTACATATTTATATGTATAAAAATATCTATATGGGCTTGTATATGGATATGTGGATATATGTGTATATGTATGTACATCTGTATATGTGTATATGTATATGTGGATACGTGTGTAATTATGTCTATAGGTGTATGTTTATTTGTAAAATTAGCTAGGTATATGTGTATATATATATCGATTCATGTGTATGGGGTTGCACATATATTTATATATGTATATGTATATATATATATATATATATATATATATATATATATTTACGGAATTATATATCTGGTGTATATGAATATAGGTATCAAATATACTTGTATGCATATATATGTATACATGCGTGTGTGTTTGCATGAATAGAGATTTAATGTAAAGACAGAAATTTCTTTACCATCTAATTCTTGTATAACCTTCTAATATTACTTATTGAAATAATTTCTAATTAGAATTGTAAAATTAGAAATTTTACTCATCTGAAGATAATGTCAATTTAAATTGTTCACTTAGATTTAAATTAAAAAAAAATCACTCCTTAACCATTATCCACGATATTAAAAATTTTTAAATTAAATTTTTTTTTTTTAATTTAAACACTTAATTCACTATCTAACGTTAACTGTAAAATTTAAGAGTAAATTTTAAATATATATATATAAAGATAGATGCGTGTGGAAATATGTATATATATATGTAAATACTTATGTATATATGTGCGTATATGCCAATGTGTAACGATACATGTGTATGTGAATATCTATGTAATTGTATATGTATACGAATATATACGAGTGCGTATTTATGTAAATATGTATATGGTGGGTATATGTAAAAAAAACAGTAAATACTTTACTCATTTTTATTATTACTTTCAAATCTTACTTCATCGTAACTTGAAACTTAAACTTTAATTAAAAAATATTACTCATCTAAAAAAAGCTTCAGATTAAATTGATAAATTAAACTCTAACTAAAATAGATTTTATCTTAACCGTCATTCACAATATTAATGTATTACTCTTAGTAACTTTTTATTTTTATATTATTTATAAATATAATATTCAGTTTATATTAAATCCCTAATTTATTTATGGAGAAGTTAAATGTTTAGATTACTATCAAGAATTTAATCTAGTTTATTTGTGGAGTATTTAAACATTTAAATTAATATCATACGTTAAAATTTGTGTTTTTCTAACTTTCCCAAGTATCAAGATATACCACCCCCTTCCCTTCCTTCAAAACTATACATCCATCTCTTACTTCTTATCTCTTTTCTCCCACCTCCTTTTTTTTCTCTTTTTTTCTTTTTTCTTGTTCCCATATCATTTCCGGTGAGTTGACCGATTAAATACGTCCTTACCCACCCTCCTCCTCGTCCTCGATATTAAGTATTTTAGTAAAAATGAAAATAAATTCTAAAACTCTCTCTTCCCTCCCTAATTTCGACCATGTCTCTCACACTATCCCCCATCACCCTCTATGTCACCTTATGTAAGATTAATAGTGCCGCCCTTAAAAAGTGTAAATTTTAATTTCATTTTTTTAAAACTTGAAAATGAAGTCTGAAGATCGGGAGAATAATCAGTTCTCTGGTGAAATAAATTATTACAATGGTACCTTAAAGTCGTCTGTTTTTTCTTTAAATTAAATTATATAAATATATAAATTAAATATATATATATATATAAATGAAATTATATATATATATATATATATATATATATATATATATATATACGAGGGTCATTCAATAAATAAGGTGAATTTTTCGGTATAAGGACTTCTAATACAGATAGAAGCTTACTTTTTTCTTTTTTCTTTTTTTTTTACTTCTTTTTCACATGGATTTAATTTCTTTTTGCAGATTAAAAAAAAAACTTTGAGAGTTTTGGCGATTAACAAAGATGGCCGACCAAGAAGCATGCTCCAGGATTGGACAGCGGTCAGTTATCAAGTTTTTGGTTGCTGAAGGGTGCAAACCAGTTGAAATTCATAGGAGAATGTCAACTGTGTATGGTGCCACATGTTTCAGCCAAACAAATGTCTACAAGTGGGCTAAATTGTTTAAAGAAGGATGGAGCAGTGTTGAGGATGAAGACAGGCCTGGGAGGCCTACAGAAGTGAGGTCTCCTGAGGTGATCGAATTAGTCAATGACCTCATTCAGTCTGGGAGAAGAACTACTGTAAACTGCTGAGGCAGGCCTAGAAAGACATAAAGAACAAACGCAGGGATCATCAGTCAGTAGGAGTCATCTTGCATCATGACAACGCAAGGCCTCACACAGCAGCGCAAACGGTGCAGACCATCAATGAGCTGGGCTGGGAACTGCTCCCTCATCCCCCTTACAGCCCAGGGCTTGCCCCTTCAGACTTTCACCTGTTTGGTCCCTTGAAAGCGTTCACGAGAGGCACGAAGTTTAAAAGTGACGATGAAGTCAAAAGTGTTGTGAGCGACTGGCTGAGACATCAGTCCAAAGATTTTTACGCCGAGGGAATACGGAAGCTTGTGCACAGATGGGAAAAGTGTGTGACAGTGCTGGGAGACTACGTTGAAAAATAAAAAAAAGTAAGCTTCTATCTGTATTAGAAGTCCTGATACCGAAAAATTCACCTTATTTATTGAATGACCCTCGTATATATAATATAAGGAAAAACAGACGACTTTAAGGTACCATTGCAGAGACAGACAGACAGAGACATAGATAGATACAAATAAGAATAGACAGTTTCTCCTGTTGTCCGTTCTTTTCAATACAGCATATCTGAACAAACGATTACTCTCTCTCTCTCTCTCTCTCTCTATATATATATATATATATATATATATATATATATATATATATATATATATATATATATATATATATATATAAGCAAATATATGGATATAGATCCGACTATGAAGAAAAAATATATACGGAAAAAAACAAACAAAAATGCTTATATGCAATTATGCTGTTTTAATGTTAATATGTCAACGTCGGACGTTTCGGTCTAATAAACCATCTCCAGGACATATTTTAAACGGAGCGCTGATCTTATAAAACTTTCAGTTATCTGTTTGGATAAGTCTTGTTTTTATGTACATCGTCTTTGTCATGTTGAATTGATAATGTTAATTATATTTTATGAATATGTCCTGAAGATGGTTTATTAGACCGAAACGTCCGACGTTGACATATTAACATTAAAACAGCATAATTGCATATAAGGATTTTTTGTTTGTTTTTCCGTATATATTTTTCTTCATATATATATATATATATATATATATATATATGTGTGTGTGTGTGTGTGTGTGTGTGTGTGTGTGTGTGTGTGTGTGTGTGTGTGTGTGTGTGTAAAGTTTACTTGATATAAGAAAAAACATTATTAAGTAGAGAAAATGATTGACATTACATTTAAATTGTTGAAGATCAATGTTGATTGGCAAGCCAGCAGGAATAGTATTCCAGAAGCGAGAAGAAAGATAAAAGAAACTGTTATAGGTCTTCCGGTTATATCGAGCAATTTCATTTGTATAATGATATGACCATGCTGGCAATCTACTACTTCGCTTAAATTCAAGTCTAAATACCATAAAGGAAAGATTATCAGAACAATTACTATCAAAATATTGATGAAAAAGACACATCCATCCATATATATATATATATATATATATATATATATATATATATATATATATATATATATATATATATATATATGGATGTTTTTTTCATTTTTCATTTCAACTTTTGGAACTAAAGTCTGATGATCCAGAGCCTTGTAAAAGGGTTGTGGTGAAATAACTTATTACATGGAACCTTAAAGTGATCTGTTTTATTCAATATATATATATATATATATATATATATATATATATATATATATATATATATATATATATATATATAGTGATCTGTTTTTATTCAATATATATATATATATATATATATATCATAAAACAGATCACTTTAAGGTTCCATGTAATAAGTTATTTCACCACAACCCTTTTACATCATTTTTCGTTTTTCATTTTTCATTTCAATATTTGGAAGTAAAGTCTGATGATCCAGAGCCTTGTAAAAGGTTTGTGGTGAAATAACTTATTACATGGAACCTTAAATGGTCTGTTTTTATTCAAACATATTTGCTTTGAATTTACATTGAGCTCTCTGGATATCATCCTCCTTGGGTCTACCCATACGGATTACCTAATTTTGCATAATATCCTGTCAAATGACGAATATTTTCTCTGAAAATTTCTCGGACATTCAGGCCGGTAAATGCTATTTAATACTGTTTATTATAAAACAGCATTTACTTAAATACTTGTATCTATAAAAAGAACGTTAAACATAAATATATATATATATATATATATATATATATATATATATATATATACACACAATATGATATATAAATTTCTATATATCAGAACTAAGACGAAACGCTGTTGTTATTGATATTTTTATTTTTTACAAAACAGTGCTCAATGTAAGCCAAGAAACCATATTTTAAATCAGTTAATTTATATTTACGCTGTGTAATTTTAAATTCGCTTGAAGATGAAACAGAACTAATGCTTTTAATTTAATTATATAATTAAATTTGAAGTTTGTAGCTTCGGTTTTTGAAATATGGTAATTCCTGTGTAGCCAAGAAACCATAAAGCTGTTGAAACTGTGAAATTTTAAAATTACATTTTTAAGACGTGTCTAAACATGTAGTCTAACCGATTTCATTCATTTTCCTTACATATTTGTTTTAGTATTTATCGCTTGTATTAATTAGTATCCCACGTTGCGATAACAGAAGATCTACCAAGAAAGGTGGATACAATGATGAAATTAAATCACTTCTCCACGATACTGACCCATATGAGAATATGTAGATGAATACAAAAGACTAGTTGAATGATGCTATCTTTGTTTTTAGATGTTCCCTATGTTCATCGTTGTATGGATATTATTTTTCTTTTTAGGTAAATTTCAGGTAACATTCGAGATGAAAATAAATGTAATGCAAGTCGAAATATGTTTTTTTGAAGTGTGTTATTGTAAACAGTTATAAAATTGTGGAGCGTGCAGTCATAGCGCTAAGCTTGAATCTTGAAAATTAAAGTGAGAGGGTTTTTTTTTAATTTACTAATATGGCAATTCCAAGAATTTTATTGTTGTAAGTGTTTTATCAGTCAAAGTGGCGTGGACTAAATGATCCAATAACTAGAGCAATGTCCCAGTTGTGTTCCTCGAAATTTTGCACCGTAGATCAGTCCTTTTAGATTTATGATTCCTGCAGTATAATTAATATTACAATGAAGCAGTCATACAAAAAAATAAATTAGCAAGCTTAATGCAATGAATGGCGAATTCACTTTGCTAACAAACTTAAAAGTATTAACCGACTATCAAAAGTACTAGCATATTTATGGAACATACGGAACATCTAATAACAAGGATCGCATTATTCAACGAGCGGTTAGTGGATTAATACTTTTAGATTTGTTAAATTTAATGAATTCGTCATTTATTACATTAACCTTACTAATTTATATATATATATTCCCAGACTACATGAGTTCAAGCGTCCTACGAGGCTGGCATCCCGCTCTCACCCCTTCACTGTAGCCGTCTCTTCTACTCCAATAGCTTCATGTCTCGCACCTCTCGCCTGTGGAACTTCCTTCCCTATTCCAGTTTCCCTGAGAGCTATAACCTCCAGTTATGCCAGTGTAATGTCAATCGACATCTCCAGTAGCCTTGATCTATCCACTACCCTTCTCCTCATCCTTTCTTCTATCACTCCTATCTGATCTTGCTCTAAATTTTCTTCCCGCCTTTGGGGTGAAACGCTTGAAAATACACACATATATATATATATATATATATATATATATATATATATATATATATATATATATATATATAATGAAAAAACAGACCACTTTTAAAAACCATTACAATAATTTATTTCACCAAAATCCCTTTTGAAGGACTGTTTTTGGTGAAATAAATTATTTTAATGGTACTTTAAAGTGGTCTGTTTTTTCATTAAATATTAGCTCTGGATTCACATTGAGCTTTCAGGATTTCATCCTCCTTGGAATTACCCATTCGTCCGCTGCTTGACAAAAGCCTTTTCAAAATTGTTCCATGACAACTGTGATTTTACCGTTCTCTTTGCCATATTTTATCAGTAAACCACTATATCTCTTCATCTTTTGTTTTTTCTAGTCATTGAACACCAATGAAGCAAATTTTGGCTCGTCTATTATCCTTTCTCCTGGTTATGCGACTCACCCATCTCCATTTTAGACGTTTAATCACTTATGTGATATCACTTATCTTGGTCTCTCCTCTGATCCATGGTGACCTTGGTCCTATCTCTTATCATCTCTTGTTATCCAGAGTATTACACTATCTATTGATTAATATGCGTCCCTAAATGCGTTGCCAATAATATTATTTTCAATCCTTCACACCCGTATGTCATAGTCAGCATTATATATTTAATATACACTTTACATATTAAACCTAATGCTAAAGTGCTTTTAATTACGTCTATTTTTATTAAATACTTTCCGAGAAATCGTTATACGCCCTGTTATTTTATGCAACACTGAAATGCAAAGACGCTCTGGAATAACGAAGGTGACTTCCAAATAGTAAATTAAATATATTAAGAAACAACAAAATACAAAGGAAAAACTGCAATGCAATATCAATCTTCCTATATAGTAATGATTGCTAAATAATTTCCGGATAGTTTCGGCCTTATATATATAAGCTATAGTTTAAGACCACACACCCTCAGGGGAGATTTTTTTTTTAAGAATATATTTTTATTTTATTATTAGCTTATATTCTTTAACACTAAATCATCAAATATATATATAATTATTAATAAATAATAATTATGTATTTTTATTTAAGTTTTTTTTTTTTTTTTTTTTTTACCCGGGTTTTTTAGAAGGCCACGAATTTCATATGGGCATCAGTAGGTAAAAGTCCACACATATGAAGATGTAGCGTGAAACAACAGATATTTGGTTCTACAGGAGGATGCTGAGAATGCAATGAATTGAATATTTGAGTAACGAGGGAGATTTAAGGAAAATGCCAATGAAACGGACACTTGTGCTTAAAAAAGGGAAATGAAATTTCTAGATCACATAACGAGGGAAAAAGAGAATATAACATTCACTCAGTTAAATCACTTCTACACATGTTAAACGTTAAAGATATATTACTCATAAACATACACCAATGACAAATGTAACCTAGTCTAAATGGCAACACAGAGCCATCTACCGTAAACTTTCATTAAACTGAATAACTCAAAAACGAACTATTTGCGGACATATGGACTTTTGTCATTGTTTGGTGTGCGGAACCAGACCCAAAATTTGAAAAAGTATTTTTGATACATTCTGTATATACTAAGACTTCATTCTATGTCTATGAGATTTCGTTAGGGGCGTTTAGTCTTAATAAACTCGCATTAAAAATAAAATGAAGGCTGGCTTATCTACCTGCATGACTCTGAACCTGACATACGCAATTATGAGACAGTAACTACTTTTTATAACATGTTATTGGTCAGTATATCTTGGCCTATAATTGCATTTTGGCACGATGAAGAAATGCATAGCGGCTTGGATTGAGGAATCGGAGAGCCTAGTCCGAATTCTAGCCGAATCCATTATATTCACTTACGTGTTAATACCCTTGGGAAAGGTATGAATCCTCTTCTTCTCCTTCAGCTATGGGTAAATAGCACGACAGACCGGGTTCTTTAGCCTTGGATGGCAATTGGTCTACCGCAGAAAAAAAATGTCAAACTATTGCGGGAAAAATCTGTCTCGTTAGTCATGTATCGAAAGCATGACACATAACTGACTGAGTGCAACTGTTCTTAACTTTTGCTTCTCACTTCTTGCTTCAACAGGAACATTTCTCGTTCTTCCTTGGACCGCCTGTGCCACTCAGAAGCACTCAATTTTTTCATAGCATTTTTAACAGAAGCCATTTTAACAGTGTTGTCATTCTTCCAGCACTTTTATCAGTCTTGTACATACAAGTTGATGCTAATCCGTTGCTCCCTACTCCATTTACACCTTTTCCGTTAACAGCATAATATGAACACATGCAATTTTCTCTACACCTCGACAATAAATGATTCATCTTCTCTGTGTATCAAGAAAGTGAAAACTGGATCATGTTCTGAAGTGTTTGTGTGTAAATGTTTGCCTGATTCGTTGCACAAACAAAATGATGCGTTCATACCCGGAATTAAATTATCACACCTCGTAAACACCATTTTAGACTTTCCTAGCAGCAAGCCTAGCTATTGATTCAATATAATAATTCCACTTCATGTCAAGGTAAAACATGAAACTGAGAAGGCGCAATAAGTTGCTCTGCCGGAGGTTAGCATCAGCCTTACTCATTACATCAGCAAAATGGTGTGTTCATAATTGGAATTAAATTACCACACCTTGTAAGCACCATTTTAGACTTCCGAAGGCACATGGTTACATTGAAAGATGCTTCGCAGAAAAAAGGATAAGTACTAAGGGTGTCAAACAATATTCTTGGAATCAAAGAAAATATCGAATTTTCTCTGTGGCATTTGATGCAGGTTAATTTAACGGAAGAAAATTTGAATCGACAGATTGGGTGTTCTATCGACGTATTTTGAGAGCACTATTCACAAAATATATGAGCAATAAGGAAGATTTAAGGAGGATAAGCGCTTAAAAAAAACTGTAGCTAAACATAAGAAAGAAACGACTGTAATTTGGGACAAATAATCAGGAAATAAAGCCTGGCGAATTTAACATTCCCAGGGCAACTTGAAAACAAGAGAAGCAGCGGAAAGTAGAAAGGAAGTCGTGGAGATCCATAACTACAGATACCCTGAGGGATATGATATACATAGTGCGTAAGAAAATGAGAGAGAAGGGGGGAGAAAGAGAGGTAGAGAGAGAGAGAGAAATAGAGACGGGGGTGCGATACAGGGGTCTAAATGTTTGTTTCTGTGTGGGCGTTTACAATATGTGATTAAATTCCTCAATTTGCTGCACGTGGTGACGGCTCCCTGGACCATCCCAAAGGCCGATTTGTAGTAATGTGATGGAAATGATAGCAACTAGACCTTCATGCTGAAAGGACAATTCAGATAAAACTCTATTTGAGAAGGAAAAAAAAGCAAATTCCCGACTCCTATTTCAGCTTCTTGTTCGCTCCTCGCGAGTGAGGTGGATGAAGAGCTATTCATTCCTAGATAAAAATCGCCTCTCACCCAAAGGATCCCCGCTTTTTTGCACTGTCTGTCATCGGCTATCGGCCCTACTCTCTTCATTTTTTTTTTTAAATTATTCTTCTTCTTCTTTACTGATTTTTTTTTTAGTCTTCCTTTCTTTTGACAATCTGTTAAAGACATCAGTTCTGATGATGTTCACCACTACGGACTGACCGAACACCACTTGTGTTTTTATAAGACCTCATTTTACAGTTTATACATTGTTCCACAATCAAATATATCAAGATTGCCCTTGAAATTAATGACCAAAGACTTAGAAACTAATGTTTCATGGAAAATACGTTGCTTGTATTTCAGTTCACTTGAAGAAAAGATTTTTGCATAGCGTAGCTTGTGAGGTCTGTAGTCTGTACAATCTTAATAAGCATTGCGAATTTTACGGGCTTTTGACTGATCAGTTAGCGGCGAACAAATACTTCCGGTTGGTGGGGATTGTTTTATTTCATCTACACAGTTAACCCGAATGCTGCAAGTATCTACAATAAAGGTGAAAGGTCAGATTACGTTATTCTGTAAATTTGCCGTGTTCTTTTCAATTGATGACTTTTTTAATAGATTAATTGCACATCGTCTAACGGCTCTGGTGGCCAAGTTTCGAAGTCAGGAGAATGATTTCCAATGTTGATGTTTTTAGGCTCGACCACTAGCATAACACACTCTTTTAATTTCTTTTCTGCCGTTGCTCTACTGGGTTTGTAAATATCCTGATTACGCCAGCTTTTCTCTGTGTATGTAATGCCTAACTTGTATAAGCGAAGTTTCTTGAGAGATTTAAATCAAGATATAGTACAGGCAAACTTCTTGAGCACACGAATTAGAAAAGTATATTGGATGTCGATAAATTATTACTGAAATGAATCAGTAATTTTTTTCTAGGTTTCACTGCTTATTCGACATTCGGATTTGACCCCAGTAGACGGCTTTCGTTGTCTAGCGTAGAGTAGAAGTTTCGATTTATTCTTTCGTAATTTGCGCTGTCGGTGCATACACAATTATGATTGATATGTTGAAAGTCTTTCTTTTAAGTTTAACGACAAGAATTATTTCAGACGACTAACAGTATCCCAGAACGCATTTCTTCATGTCTTAGTCTAGTACCAGACCAACGCCTTTTTCATTTTTTCTTTATGCCTACATATATAATTCTGTCACTGACAAAACCATCATGGCAGCAAATACTGGACGATCTTTTCAAAGAGGAAGAACAGAATTGACGCAGCAGAAGTCTGATTCTACAGAAAGATGCTGAGAATACCATGGACCGAACATGTGAACAGCAACGAGGTTTTGGAGAAAATCGAGACAAGGAAATTTATACTTAACATCAGAGGCAGTTGAAATTTCTGGGGCACCTAATGGAAGGAGAGCTTGTAAAATCTGTTATTCACAGGACAGATTGATGGAAATTGGGAAAGAGGAAATCAACGTGTAATATACTTGATAAACTTGAGTAAATGGATGGTGGAACAGGATTTTGGAGAAATATCAAAAAGATAAAACTTATTAAGAGCTACAAAGGAAAGGAGGATGTGGATGGCCATGATCACCTACCTCATGAATGGACACGGCATCTAATAGAAAGAAGAAAGAATCGTTATCGCTATTTGGAAATCGAGGTAAGCTTATTTTGTAACCATAAATTTAAATCCCTGCAGCGTGTAATTTGCCAAATTAATTTAAGTATATAATTAGGCAACATAAGTGATTTTTAAATTACTTAAAAATCGTTTTGATTGGGTTAAACTAAATGCTATGAAGCAATTACTTTAAGTCCTATCAACAGAAAAAAAAGAACTAAAAAAATGTCAGTATTTGCTGAGCCGCACTTTGACTGTTCTTTACGCGTTAGTGTCTAATATAAAATATACTGAGAAACTACTTTCAGAAAAAAAATAACAATTTGATAACTATTTACGTTAGTTAAATACAGTGTAACCCGGATATAAGAGAGTTGTCGGGACCAGAGAAGAAGTCTCTTATATCCGGGTTTCTTTTATATCCGGGTTTGGTCTATTTTGTTTAGGTAACACAGGCTCTAATTTGGGACCAGAGAAAATCTCTCTTATATCCGGGTTTCTCTTATATCCGGGTTTCTCTTATATCCGGGTCTCTTATGTCCGGGTTACACTGTATATATATATATATATTTTTTCGTTTCATTTCGTTGTTAGAAGTGCTACATGATGATCCGGCGTCCTTTTAAAAGGACACTGGTGAAATAAATTATTGTAATGGTACCTTAAAGTGGTCTCTTTTTTTTAAATATATATATATATATATATATATATATATATATATATATATATATATATATATATATATATATATTTAACTAACGTAAATAGTTATCAAATTGTTATTTTTTTTTTGACATTGAAAAAATAACAATTTGATAACTAATTATAGTTAAATATATATATATATATATATATATATATATATATTTAACTAACGTAAATAGTTATCAAATTGTTATTTTTTTTCAATGTCAAGAAAAAATAACAATTTGATAACTATTTACGTTAGTTAAATATATATATATATATATATATATATATATATATATATATATATATATATATTTAACTAACGTAAATAGTTATCAAATTATTTTTTTGACACTGAAAAAATAACAATTTGATAACTAATTATGTTAGTTAAATATATATATATATATATATATATATATATATATATATATTTTAACTAACGTAAATAGTTATCGAATTGTTGTTTTTTTTCAACGTCAATCATCAACATCTGTCTCCTTGAATCCTGGTCTTTTAATGTCCTTTCTTTTTCATTCACTTTCAACAAACTCCATACGTCTTTGTGGTTTTATCGCTTGCTTCAGGTGAAACGATTAAAAATTGGCATTATTATTTCGCTTAAAACAATTTGATAACGTAAATAGTTATCAAATTGTTATTTTTTTTTCTGAAAGTAGTTTCTCAGTATATCTTTTATGAGACACTAACGCGTAAAGAACAGTCAAAGTGCGGCTCAGCAAATACTGACATTTTTTTAGTTTTTTTTCTGTTGATAGTAATTGCTTCATAGCATTTAGTTTAACTCAATCCATAATTTGTCAGCCAAGCAAGAACAGTTGTTTTTTGCTCTCTTTATAAGCAAAATAATAATGCCAATTTTTAATCGTTTCACCTGAAGCAAGCGATAAAGCCACAAAGACGTAAGGAGTTTTTTGAGAGTGAATGAAAAAGAAAGGACATTAAAAGACCAGGATTCAAGGAGACAGATGTTGATGATTGACGTTGTATTTAAATTTTTTGAAGGTCATAATTAACAGGAAAGCAAGAAATAGGAAAATTGTTCCACAGGCGAGAGATGTGTGAGAAGAAACTTAGCATAGAACTTACGATTAGATCTAGCAATTTCAATAGTAAAATTATGAGACCTAGCTTCAAATCTGGAACTTAAAGCGCAAGAGATTACTCCGTTGGAGGTTAGCATCAGCCATACTGCGGGAAGGAGAAAAAAGTTCTCTAAGGTAAATAAAAGAGGAAACCATTTCTTGACCCCTTTATCAACAGACTGGTGAACGTTCTTTATCGAATCTATCGAACATGTTATTAAGACAGGATTAAGTATTAGTGCAACTGTTCTTTGTGGTTTTTGCTGATCACTTCTTGCTTCAACCTGAATATTTCTCGTTCTTCCTTGAGCCGCCTGTGCCACTCAAAAGCACTCGATTTCTTCATAGCATTTTTAACAGAAAACATTTTAATAGGTCTAACGTTCCTCCAGCATTTTTACCAATATTTACGCACAACTTGACGTTAATCCACTGTTCTGTATTCCATTTACTTCTTTTCCGTCAACAGCATAACATTAGCATGTGCAACTTTCTCTACTACTCGGTAATAAATGATTCATCTTGTCTGCGTCTCAAGAAAGTGAAAGCTGTATCACGTTCTGACGTGTTCTTGTATAAATTTTTGCCTGATGGATTACACCAGCAAAGTGGTGCGTTCATATCCGCTATTAAACTCCCCCTAAACACCGTTTTAGACTTTCCTAGCAGCAAACCGAACAAAGTTCATGTCAGGAGAAAAGTGAAACCGAGAAGGTGCAATGGATTGCTCTGCTGGTGGTTAACATCAGCCATACTGAGGGAAGGAAAAAAGGTTCTCTAAGATGGTTAAAATAGATCGTTTTCGTTTTGGAGGTGTTTAAATTAGCAAACCATTTCTTGCCCCAGTTAACAACAGATTGAAAATCATTTTCGACATCAGCTGTCAGTCTTTCTTTATTGAATTTATCGAACTTTTTATTAAGACAGGTGTAAATATTTGTGCTGTCAGCGTAGATACACTTTCGGCAACTGATGTGATCGGGAAGGTCGGTGATTACAATAAGGAATAAATTAAATCCTGGGGGATACCTGCTTTAAATGCAAAATCTTCTAGAAGGAAGGCCGATCAAAACAACTTTCATCACGCGATCGGATAAGAGAACTTGAATGAAATCAAAAATTCGGCAAACAACAGTATAGACCTTCAATCTTTCAAGACCAACATGCAAACCCCTGTTGAACGCCTTTGAAATAAATAAAACAACAATATTGGCTTCGTCATTTTTATTTGAAGCTTGTCAGGCTCGTTCAGTAATAACCGTCATTAGATTGACGGTTGACCTACAGAAGCGAAAGCTGCTATCTTGTTTGTTTGAGAGAAGACTATACGAGGTGAGATGATTAACTTGCAGATGATTTCCAAATAGCTGCAAAACAAGAAGTTTGTTTTTATTGTAAGACTTAGACAGAACATGAGCCACTTCAAATGCGCATTTTTTAGATTAATTGCAGGGATACTGTTGAGTCAGCATGCTTTGTGGAGATCAAGTTTTGAGATTATAGCAGAAACCAAGGAAGGAGTTATATGCATAGCGCAAAGTAGACTCAATTCTAATTGGAAATTAGTGATACACTCTATTGAATTAATCGAATTAATCGTACTATATAACCGTTAGGACGGACTTCATAACAAGGAAGCTAACTCGATCTCTTGATGGGAACCAAGTTATGCCTCTTGACCGGAACTCTCTAGGACAACAGAAAAAAACTATGATTTCAAGATGGTGGTCACGCATCCTCAAATGTCTCGAATCGAACTATCAATCTACCGGTAATCTACTTGTTATGTTTTACATTTATATGCACAGCGGAATATAATTACCGTATTTAACGGCATATAAGACGCACCGGTGTATAAGACGTACCCCAATTTTAGCAGGGAAAAAAATAGTAATTAATAAAATTATTAAAATTAGTAGTAAATGTTACAGTCTAGACTATGGTTGCAATTAAACGAAAAATAATAGGAAAAAAAGAACACGGGCCTATAAAAATTTCATTATATCCAAAGATAAGAAAACAAAATAAAAAATCAAGCAATTATTCCAATTGAGCAAAACAGTACAGTTACCATTAAAATTTTATTCATCTTTAAATCCATAAAATTCGTACTCTTCATTATCAAAACTCTGTTACTCATTTTCAATACTACTATCATGGAATAATTAGGATATAAAAATTCTGATTGTATTTATACCAATGCAACCGGAAGTTATCGCAAGAATTAATAAAAACAAATATGTTTTACAAATATATAATTTGAATTTATTGCATATAATATTAGTGAAATAAAGTACTAATATTAAACGTTATAAAATTAATATTATCGATGTTAACATTTTTAATCTGCATAATAGCCTTTTAAATAATGACAATATGTATATACCGAGCCATTATCCAAGTCGCATATCCATGGTTACAACGCCTGGTGTTCGCAAGTAGTCACTCATCTGGCCAGATCCGATGTTGCTTAACTTCGGTGATCGTACAGGAACCAGTGTTTCAACGTCATGTGGCCGTAGCCCTAAGAAGGTATAAATCATCGAAGCACATGATAATATCTAATAACATTCTGAGTAGACCTAGCATAAAATTACGCACCATATGAGAAACTTTGATTAGAAAAAGACAGGCATTAGGTTTAATAATTCAAACGACCAGTGAGCAAGCTACTCTAAAGTCTAAGCTAATGGGATTTGTCAGGTAGCTAATTTCGGCCGACTATCGCAAATTTTAAACTTATGTATGGCATATAAGACGTAAGGGAATTTTAAAAGATATTTTTAGTAAAAAAAAGAAAAAAGTGCGCTTTATATGCCGTCAAATACGGTAGTTTTTAAATGGTGTCGTTTTTGAAAATCTTACTATACGATGTTTTTTTAATTGTATTTGTTTTGATTTTTACTAATAACCAAAACACTACTTATTTCTGTGATAGGCCTATTTTTTCCGGTTTTTGATATGAACGAGTAGAAATGTAAAACTAATTGCAATCAGAAGATCAAAAAGAAAATCGAAGGATACG
>CAHIKZ030003604.1:1767500-1807500 GCA_903632075.3 Acanthosepion pharaonis | reverse complement strand
ATTTTAACGCTAAAAAAGATAATGACATTGTTGAGAATTGCAGATAGTGTTATGTCGTTTATTTACGTAGGTCTATAAAACAATTAAAACATCTCACCCCTTGGTTCCCAACATGGAGGCAATTTGATTTTTAAGGCGGAGAACAATTCGAGAATGAGTTATTAACAGTGAAGTTTTTCTTGTTAGTCTGTGTATGAGCGTGTGCGTGTTAATACATACGGAGCATATACAGTGTGCATACATATAAATATTTGTGTATATAAGCATTAGTGCAATTGCGTATGTATATATATATATATATATATATATATATATATATATATATATATATATATATATATATATTTTTAATTTTTTCTTATTTCATTTTCAGTACTTCAACTGTCCTTTGGTTCTTTTTAATTCTATCTTTCGTGGAAGCTTGTTTAGACCAAGTTAATTGCCTTTTAGGTTTACTCCACGTGAATAGTTCACTTTTTGAATAATAAGAATTATATGTCACGGGCGCGGGGTATCAGGATTTTAGAGATGTTTAGAAAGGTCGAGGCAAAAAGAAAAAAAAAATGTTGGAAACCACTGATCTAACAGATTTTTCTTCCGTTTTCTTAATGCGGCACAATCCCCGTTACTTGTTTTCTTTTTTTTTCATCGTTGATAATCAGATTTAATCATTTCATCGCAAGCAAGACCATAAAAGAGTTACTGAAAACACTATTAAGGAGAGAGATAAATAAAGGAACAGGAATTCAGAAGATAACGACTAACACAGAATTTAGATCTTAAAGATCAAAATTGACTGAGAAGTAAAAAGCCGGAAGAGCGTTCCACAAACGGGTAGAAGAAACTATTAGCAAAGAACTTACGGTTATATATAGTTGTTTCAACTGTTGAGACCTTGCCACCAATTTAGTACAACGCTTAAATTCATAAAGTTTAGGTAACATAGCGGAAAGTTCAACAGAACAATTACCATGAAAGTATTTATAAAAAAATGCATAGTTTTGTATTACGGCGATTGTAAAGTTACTGAAGCCGAGACGCCAGGCTATGACCAGTAACATTACAAATTCTTCTTTGGATTTTATCAAGAATCTCTAAAAATATAGCAGGAGCACCAAACCAGATGTAGCAGTAATATTTAAAGCAAGGACGAATGGTAGACTTATCAATATGTAAGATTGTGGCGAGAAAAATTGTCCCAGCACGACACAGTGAGCCAACTTTCCTAGCAGCGGATTTAGCAAATGATTCAATATGATCTTTCATGTCAGCGGAATAAACCATCTTAATCTACCAGATACAGTTTCACGAGTCGATTTTGCAACAGTTTACAAAATTTTTATTCGGAATTCGGAAGTGCTAGCAAATGAAACAACGGAAACCAGGAATACTTGAGTCTCTAGACTAGTGCAACTACAGTTTCTCTATTTTAAATATTACTTGACAATGCGGTTTACATACAAGTTAGTGAAGTGTTTTCAGCACGGCAATAATTGATTAAAAGAGGCTTTTTCCCTCTAGACAAGAAAAGCCATTTGTAATTTAGGATTAAGAGACTGGTGGAATCAAGGTCAAACAATTAAGTAGTTATTATTTAACCGCAAATATTAAAGGAGCTGCTTCCTTGTAAAATATATAATCTATAGCTAGGAAAAAGCTTTAAAAAATTTACGCAGTTTTAAACCCTCGTGGGTCAAACCGGTGAAACTATTAATGAGGGAAGGACAGGATGTTAATCATTTTGGAAACTGTGGAGATTACAAGTGGCCCATATGTGCATTTTGTGACACACAAAATTTGACAATGGATAATTTAATAATGGGAGAGGGTTTTTTATGATATGCATACATGTAGGTGTGTATACGTTAGTAGAAAGGTTTGGCGTTCAAACATACAAAGAGTATATTGCCAAGAATGAGGAATAGCTTAAAAAATAAATACCGCACAAGACATTCATTTATGTATGATCTCTAATGATTGTCAACAGTGGGCGTTGTGGGGAAATTTGAACATTCTTCTTCATTTAAGTCCTTCAGGACAAGAGTGACAATGGCTCTCCGCAATTTCCTATCATTTCCAGCTCTAAACAATATCTGTCTGTTATCGCTTCCAGTTTTTGTTCTACCATCCATTTACACGAGCTCTTAGGTAGATTACTCGACGTTTCCTTCAGTCCATTTAGTCTCTAAACCTTCTTTTCTCATTATGGGTCCCAGAATTTCAAATCTTTCGGATTCTAAGCGGAAGTGTCTTTTTCGTACTAATTTTCTTTAAAACTTCCTCGTTGCTCATGTTTCATCCATGGTAATGTCTGCACCATTCTATAGAACTTCAGGTTTCCTCTACATCTAGGCGGACATTTTCAAGCATTCATTGCCATATAGAAGAACGGATATAACATAAAAGTTCTGAACTCTTTTCTTTGCTTCTAACGACAATATGCAGTCTCTTAATAAATTGTTTATGTTTTAAAGTCATCTTTCGATATTCCAGTGCGCCTTCGGATTTCTGTGTCACATTTTTCGTTGTCAGTTAATACACTTCCCAGATAGTTAAATTTCGGTACTTGCTTGATTTCTACGTTTCAAATTCATAGCACACATCTCTCTCATTTGTTAACGACAACATACATTCTGTTTTCTTACTATTAATAATTCTTCTTGTTTTCTTCTACTACCTTGTCTAGGAATCCATGTGCCGTATTCTTTCTGTATCTGCTATTGACACAGTTTCATCAGCGTATCTTATGTTGTTAAGATTGTGTCTGCAAATAATAAATCCTGGTAGGACTTCTCGTTCTGTTAGGGTCATTTTGTCGTATAGGTTGAATGAATCCCGTGAGAAGACAAATCTAACGCTTCTTTTGTTTTGTTTTACAGGCAAGTCGACACTGTAGAGTAAAGAATTGCGGCTTGGACTGAGCAATCGGAGAGCCGAGTTCGAGTTCCTTATATTCACTTAAGTGCAAATGCCCTTGGGAAAGGCATGAATCCAATTCTTCCCCCTCCAGTTATGGGTAAATATCAAAACAGACTGTAAGTGGCGGTTGCACATAGATAGTATCAACAGTAAAACGATGACCCCCAGTAGCCCACTTATTTTTAAGCATTTCACCTCTAGCTAGGCGGTAGTGCCACTGGTTCGCATAGGGTGAACGTGAGAGAAAAACTGTGTATAGGGGGAATGGGGAAATAATAAGGGATGAACGGGCTTCAAGACATGAGAAGATGGCGATTGACGTTGCATTTACATTTTTAAAGATTGTAGTTGTCAGGGAAGCAAGAAGGGAATTTCACAGGCGGGAAGTGCGAGAAAAGAAGCTGTTAGGGTAGAAGTAGCGGTTACATTAGTTATTTCAACGGTAAAAGTGTGGAACCTATATGCCAGTCTAGTGGCATGCTTAAATTTATGTGGCCGGAACACCAGAGAAAAAAGCTCGACAGAACAGTAGCCATGGAAATCGTTGTAGAAAAGACAGAGGGAAGTCACATCACCTCTATGAGAAAGTGACTGGGGTCGAGATGCCAAGTCAGGAGCGATTAGTTCTTTGGAGAACCTCAAAATGAACAGCTGGGGCATCAGAACAGATATGGCAACAGTACTCAATGCACAAATGAATGATAGATTTGTAGATATGTAGGATATACTATGACGAGCATAACATTCTGGCACGACACAGTGAGAACTTTCCTTTCGGCAGATGCAGCTATTGATGCAATGTAGTTGTTTCACTTCAAGTCATTCAAAAACGTCAGGCCAAGATGGCACAGAGAGATACCCTCGTGGGTTTTGGCATCAACCATGCTAATGGCGGACAGGGAATTATCTCTGTGGTGGCTAAATGAGAGCAGTTACGTTTTGAAGGCATTAAAATTTACAAGCCATTTCCAACCCCAGTTTATCAATGATTGAAGGTCTTTTTCGAGAGCCAGGGCCAGGTTGACATTGTCAGCGCTGCCAGGTTTACTATTGAGACAGGAGTAAATGGTAGTGTCATCTGCATAGATACCTATTTGGTAGCGGATGACATCAGGAAGATCATTGATGAGGATAAGAAACATTGTAGGACCCAGGATAGAGCCTTAGGGTACTCTCGCATTAATAAGGAAGGATCTGGAAGCGTGCCCGTCCAGAACGACTTTCATTTCCCGAGTTGAGAGTAATGATTGGATTAAATCAAATAGTAGCCTGTAATACCATAACTCTGAAGCTTACGCAGAAGACCAGCATGCCAAACTCTGTCGAAAGGCTTCGGGATATCCAGAGCCACAGCTCGAGCATCGCCGTTCTAATGAATTGAATGATACACACACACACACACACACACACACACACACACATATATATATATATATATATATATATATATATATATATATATATATATATAAATAAGAAACAGACCACTTTAAGGCTCCATTGTAATAGTTTATTTCACCAGAGACCTTTTAAAGGACGCTGGATCATCAGACATCGCTTCCAAAAGGTGAAACGAAAAATGACGGGTAGCATTAAATTTATGTATTTTAACAGAGTGGGTAGCGATATATATATATATATATATATATATATATATATATATATATATATATATATATATATATTTGGTTATGGCCGTGAGCACATCATTGGTAGAACGAGCAAAGCGAAATCCACATTGTTTGTCAGAGGGTATGTCTTGAGAGGTAACATGCTTAAGCACTTCAGCATTGATTAAAGCATCGAAGACTTTGCAGAATATCTGTTGGAGACTGATAGGTCGGTAGTTAGAGAGGTCGGAAGATTCGCCAGAGTTCTTCAAAACAGGAACTACAGACGAGGACTTCCGACAAGCTGGAAAGCAGGAAGTTTGTTTTTTTTAAGATTTCCTCCTTACTTAGTTTCATTCAGTAGATGTCTAAGACCACATTTCCATCGCTTCAGGTTTCTTTGTAAAGAAATTGTCATTGAGAATCGTCATTCACTCCTTCATATTCTTGCAATGTGGCTGGCATGGTTAATGTAAAGGAGCCATCAACCAAAGAATAGACCGATGTAATTAAGCACCACTATGAAGTGAAAATTATAAGTGCATGGCTATTTCTGAAAGGTGTCAGTAACTATTGATCGATTATATAGTTTGGAGGGAACAGGAGCCAACTCAGAAGCACATTTCTTCAGGACAACGGCTGGCATTCCATCACCTCTACTTTAAATTCATATAGTCGAAGCACTACGGAAGAAAAGCAATTACCGTAAAAAATATTTGTAGAAAAGGCAGGGGGGAGATGTCAGTTAATGTCGGTGAGAAAGTGACTTTTTGTGTACTTGTTCAATTCCATTTTCTATCCGTATGCAGAGAGTTTGTTCCCAGTAGATATAAGTAGATATCTACCAGTTTGTTCCCAGTAGATATAAGTAGATATCTACCGTCAAAGATGGTATTTCGTTATTTTGACATAGAAAATTGCTATGCGACGATAACGGTCGCGAAATAACAGACGCAGATCGTAAGTTCATGATACGGTTCTATGACGTCATACCACGCGATAGACCAAAGTATTACAACAGAACCAATGTCTACATGCAATGCAATGTGTTGTGACTAGATTGAAATGTAATTTTGTTGAGTGTGGGTTGCTTCGTTTTAATGTAGATGGCCTACAATATCTGAAGCTTATTTTTTCTGCATTTATGTGTGAGTATTAAGGGGTTATCAATTAATATCTGTCTAATGTTATGTACATGGCATCTAGACATTGGTTCTGTTGTAATACTTCGATCTATCGCGTTGTATGACGTCATAGAACCGCATCTTGAACTTACGATCTGCGTCCGCTACTCCACGACCATTATCATCGCATAGCAATCTTTTATGTCAAAATAACAAAATATCGTCTTTGACAGTGGCTATCTTTATTTCATATTTGTATAACCACTCTGAGGATGACTCATGTGAGCCGAAAGCTTAGGACCAACTTAATAAAAAAAATATCCAAATGTTGGACAATTTTTGTCTTTATTTTCACCAGAAATTAATGCAAACATTCGAACGGCTCATAATCTGGCATAATTGACATTCATTGTCTGTTATATTCAATAATATATGTTTAAATAATTATCTGCTGCCTGATACATTATATATATATATATATATATATATATATATATATAATACTTATTAAAAAACCCAATGTGTGTGTGTGTACGTTTATATATTGATTCGGATTTCTTACATTTTTCAACCGATTTCAACTAAACTTCACAGGACTACATAAAATTACCTTGCGGTGGTTCTGACAGCGCCAAAAATTGGAAAAAAACAATTGTTTTTGCACGAAATCAATTTGAAAACACGATTAAGAGGCATCGCTGTCACGATATTGAAAGAGAGATAATTCATATCGAGTTATACTTAAGGTTGTGTGTGTGTGTGTGTGTTCGTTTATATATGGGATCGGATTTCCTACATTTTTCAACCGATTTCAACAAAACTTCACTTTTTAGTTTGGCAGGTAGTGTTTCTTATTTTCTTGCACACTTTTTTCTTTATTTTTACATTTAGAATGCCTTAAAAATTCCATTTACAAGACAATTGTTTTCATAAAATTCTATTTAATCGATAGACTCATAACGATTGTTTGAGTTTGGGTTTGACCAATTCGTAAAAAAAAAAAAAAAAAATTTAAGACATGCGTGTCCGTCAACCTTAAACAATAATCTTTGTCAATTTTATTTTTCAGTCTTTATGATGGTCGATACTTGATCTATCTCTTACTGTTACATCCCCGGGCAATGGCGGGCTCTACTGCTAGTATATATATATATATATATATATATATATATATATATATATATATATATATATATATATATATATATATGTGTGTGTGTGTGTGTGTGTGTGTGTGTGTGTGTGTTCCAGAGATAAGCCTTAAACGATACATAATCCCCAAACAATTTAAGGGCATATTTTTTCTTGAATCCCTGCTGATTGCCGTGCCAAATTTCATTAAAATTAGACTAGGGATTTTGAGCTAGGGCCGTTTTTTTCTTTTTTACGGCTTTTCTTAAATAGGGAAATCAATATTTACTTTCGGTAGACATGCCTACATCAATTCATTTATATAACAACCACTTGCCTATTATAGTGATTTTCCAAGCGTAGCTTATATGTGGCAAAAGGCCGAAAGTATGGGACACCTAGTGAGGCTCGAACTCACTACTCAGTCGTAATCGTTCTAGCAAGACAAGCTTGTAAAACATTACACCGTCTCGAGGTGCCCACTTGCCTATTATATTCTAACTATTATGTGTGTGAAAAATAATAAACATTTATAATATAACAACATTAGTAAATAAATTTAAATACGCACAACACAAAATATATTTATACAATTCTCTATACTACATTAAAAATTCTCATATAATCTTATATATATTTCTTATATTTTCTTATTATTTTCTTCAAAAGTGAAGAGGCTATGTGTCACATGACTTGATGGTAAATAAATAAATAGATGCACACTGATTTGTTGTCGTTAAGTATTTTGAAATAAATGAGAGGAAAAAACAAGTATGCGTATTAAAATATATACATATTAGTTTTAAAAAAGACGACATCTGCTTTAAGCCATTACTCAAAATTTCACGGTGAAAAAATGAATAGCTGCTCGGACTGCGAAATCGGAGTGCCGTGTTCGAAATACAATTGGATCCATAACATTCATTTACGTGCTAATTTTCTAAGGAAATCCTCCTCTTCTCCCCCTAGCAATGGTTAAATAACAGGACAGAATAGGTTGTATAGTTTTGGATGGTAGCCGATCTTGGAGAAGGAAATTCTAAATTCAAAACCGTCGTAGAGAGGGTTGGGCTCCCTCAGGTTATCATGCCCAAGAGACACTTTTACTGCGGCTGCAGTACATGCAGTGGCCATACGAACCTGATGGGTGATTCGCAATCGATGAAATTTTCACGTAATGTGTTAACTATGAAGTCCAGTGAAACAATAAACCTTCTTTTAAATCTTCAGTATTATTTATTAATTTTGTATTCAAAAGTACATTTTATGGAAGGAATTTCTCTTTTAATGGAAAGAAGTAAATATTGGGTTGGTGCATAATTATCAGGCGTTTTTAAAATCTTGATCTTGTTCTTTTCAACTGTTATTTGATTTTATTATAAAAAAAGTAACATAACAATTCAATAATAACATTTTTAAATGACTATTCCGGATCGTATGGTTATCGGCACGCATTTTTATAACATAAAAATAAAATAATAGTTTTATTAAAAAAAATTTAAACAAAACAGCAATTTTTATTAACAAATAACTCGCCTACAAAAACGCCTGATAATTATGCACCAATCAATATATATATATATATATATATATATATATATATATATATATATATTTCATTAAATAATATAGACAAGTTTTGTCTATTTATTTTAAGTAAATTCCTTTCATACTGTCGAATAAGTTTTTTAGCATTATCACTGAAATCTTATCTGACAATATGAAAGGAATTTTCTTAAAATAAATAGATAAAACTTGTCTATAATTTAATGAAACGTGCATTAATGAAAAAATGGTGCCTAAATATACTCACAATATATATATATATATATATATGTATGTATATATATATATATATATATATATATATATATATATATATATATATATATATATATATATATATATATATATATATATATATATATATATATATATATATATATATATTGATATCAATCATAAAATAATTTATTTTCGTACTTTTAAATCAGGATAGATTTGCATTAAGGCATTTTTGTTGATTTTCATTCGTTTGCCGCCCGGAATTTTTTTTTCATTTCTTATTTACTAATAATTAATAAAAATATACTTAATATTTGGAAAATGATTACACCTATTGTAAACTATTACACCAAATTTTAACGTAATGTTTTAACTATGAAGCCTGGTGAAACAATAAAAAAATTCTTTTACCGTCTCAATAGAAATTAAAATGTGTAATTCATAATAAAATTGATAATATTGCTACCTCTTTATTTTGTATTATTAACTGCTTTTAAAAAACTCACAAAGGGTTTATGAGGAGTATAGTATAATTTAAAAACAGCTGGAACTATCCAAAAAAGGCTAAAAATATTGGAACCTTTATTAATAAAAACGAAAAAACTAACACTGAATAATACCAACAATGAACATGGGCACAATACATTGACCGTGTTTTGAAAATGAAAACAGTATATGAATATATACATACAACAAACTATTTCTTGTTAACAGTTAATATATTTCAACCCTGAAAATGGCTAAATGTATCCGTTCATACTCACGAATAACTTTCTGTGCATTGATCTTAAATGATGAAAGAAATGTGCTATAGTTGTTTAAATTTCTTTTATTTTTATTACCCAAGTACTTTCGATCTTCCAAGATCATCTTCAGGGGTGCAAGTAGTACAAAACTATATATTGCTTATTAGTACAAGTTGTGCGTTGTACTGTAATTTTTCATTATGTTTTTAAATGCATAATGGTTGACAATGTGCTGAGCGTTCATTAGACTGTGAAAAAATCATCCATTATAGAATTTTTTCCGTGATATAATGTCATGGTCATGCGCGTATTAAAGCGGGAAAAACTGTTAAACAGCTATAGCACATTTCTCTCATCATTTAACATCAATACATAGAAGGTTATTCGTGAGTATGAATGGAATTTGTCAAAAATTAGCAGACATGATGTCTGTAATTTATTTAATCGGACATATATATATATATATAAATTTGATTTTTGAATAGAGAAAAATTACTTACTGTAATTATACGTAATATCAATTGTCCACAACTCCGCAGTTTCGTGGCACTGTGTCCACTTTTCAAGGGGTTAGTTCTAAATATTTCCAATTGTGTTTTTTTTTTTCAGTTTTCGGATTTGCGTCTTTTTTTTTTTTAATTCCGTTATGGACGCTCATATGTTCATGTTTTTACATGTGCTCACGTATTCGTTCATAAACGTAATTGTTTTTCAATTGTATATTTTCTAATTTAATATTAATTTTGTAATTATATATATATATATATATATATATATATATATATATATATATATATATATATATATATATATATATATATATATATCAGTTAGGTATTTGAGGACATATCAGTTGAAATCCATGTGACCATATTTAACTAATAATCTTGTCTCCTTTTTTTCAGCTACTCATGACATGAATAGATGCGCCATTCTCGTTGCTTAAACTACCATACCCACAGATTTGGAGATTGCAGCTTTCTTAAATGTCGTCAAGCCCTTCGTGTTTAAATAATGCCTCTGACGTCTTTAGTGGTCAAAAGAATAAAACATTCTCGACGGTAAGACATTGTCATAAATATCGGGTTTGTCCAACATGTTCGTCCAGCATATTCGCCATTGACGAGAAAAAATTGGACATGTAGTGCACGAAGACACCAGATGTAAATCCTACGTGATGAGGGGAGGGCAGTTCCTATCCAATAATACCTGGAGGAATCGTATAATCTGGCCGAAACTCTTGCTAAACAATCAAACATTGCCACAATCATGTTAACCCAAATTCAATCAATTCAATCAATGGCCTTCAATCTCTCCCAATTAAAACACTGTGGAGTCATTGACAGGAAGACCAAGAAAAGATGCACACAATATTAAAGATTCGCTGAACGAGTACGTGATGGTCACCATGAATAATAACACCTGACCAACGCATGCAATCATTGCACAAGCCGCTTCAGGGTTGATGCCTTTTATATTAAATAGACAACTTTTGTGTATGTATGTATGTATGTATGTATGTATGTATGTATGCATCTGTGTATGTATTTGAGAATATATGTACTAAATTCTGTAAAAATATATTGTTTTCTCTGTTAAATGATGTGATTAACGCAATTTAAAAATTGTTCTCAAATATATACATATAGGGTAGATCGAGATCGCTAAAATCCAGCATACCATGATGCAAACATTATCTAAACATAATGAAAACATAATTTTATCGTCAAAATCGTTATGTTATTATTAAAAGGAAGTATCAAATTATTTTTGATTATTTAATTGTTTTTTTTTTTACTTCGTTTTAGAACATTCGAAATTTTGATTAAAAAACTATTTTTTCTTGCGTCAGCAGTTGTACTAATTTTTAGCATTGCAAATTTTCGCCTCCTTTTTGTGGTGGCAGACACATTATTTTGGAAAGAACCACCATGCTACGAACATTGTAGCGAACCATTTTCTTTGTATTCCATTGATTTGTGGAATCAACTTCCAAGAGGACTCTTCCCTGATCGCTAAAATCTTAACCTCTTCAAGTCTAGGTCTAACCGTTATCTTCCCCATATATCCCCATCAACTGTGCCTGTTACTCTATAACAGTCTACCTCGAGTGGCTCTTAGGTCTTGTACAGGATGAACATTATTATACATATTTTTTTAAAAATAAAACGGAAAAAAGAAGAAATCACGCAATATGAGTATATATAAATATTGGTGCTTCTGTAGGTGGAACAATTTACAATAAATTTAGAAGGCAAACTGGAACCCCCTATTAAATTTTTTTATGAATTCACCCCAAGGAAGGCGGTAATACAACTAGTACGCAAGGAGGAGTGCTTACAGGTAGTGAAAGCGAAAGTGAAAGAGAACACTGAGAATAGGGGAGATTGAGGAAAGGACAAAAAATGAATAGGGTTCAAGAAGATGGCGATTGACATTGAATTTAAAATTTTTGAAGATTGTAGTTGTCAGGGAAGCAAGTAAACGGAAGTGAGTTCCACAGGTGGAAAGTGCGAGTAAAGAAACTGCTGGAGTAGAAGCTGCGGTTGCATTTCGCTACTTCAACAGTAAAAGGTGGGGGCCTAGATGCCAATCTAGTTGCACGTTTAAACTCATAAATATCTGGGAAGTGTCTTGACAGAGGACAGTAAGTGTGACACTGAAATCCGTAGACGTATTGGCATAGGTAAGGACACATTCAAAAAGCTGGTCAAAGTATTGCGAGACAGGAGGATTTCTTTAGTAACAGTGAAAAGAATACTGAGCAGTTACGTGACACCTGTCCCTCATTATGGCAGCGAATGTTGGACGATTTCCACAAAGATGAGGAAGAGGCTCGAGGCGATGTAAATGTGGTTCTACAGAAGGATGCTAAGTATATCATGGGCCGAGCGTGTGAGCAACGATGAGGTCTTAGAGAGGATGCAAACAAGGGGAAGGCTTATATATAACATCAGGAAGAGGCAACTGAAGTTTCTGGGACACAAAATGAGGAAGAAAAGCCTGGAGAATCTGATATTCACGGGTCGAATAGAGGGAAAGAGAGACAAGAGAAAGCAGCGCGTGACATACCTGGCGAGCTTGAGTAGGTGGATGACAGAACGTGGTCTGGGGAAGGAACTTTCTGAGAGCTGAAAGGGATTGAGGGAGGTGGAAAGCCATGATCGCCTACGTCCTGAAAGGACATGGCACATAAAAGGAAAGATTCGTGGCACCCGGGAAAAAAGCTAGTCTGAGCAGTTGCTATGAAAATATTTGTAGAAAAGACAGCGGGAAGCCAGGTCACGTCGGTAAAAATGTGACTGAAGTCGAAAAAAAGAAATTGAGGCTCGTCGTCTAATGTACTTAATCTAAATCAACATGAAAGAGAAAAATTGATAAAAAAAAAATATTTTTGATCGTGATTCCTATTGTCCAACCAGACCGAAATGTGTTGCTTTTTTTTTCTCTTCGATTTATTACGATGAAAAATGCAACGCTTTTAGCAAGTTTGTTTTTGAAAGGGTCTTTAACAACTCACTATCCGGTAGACTTAACAAAAACATGAGAGTTGTTTTTAGAAGAATGGTTTGGACGCATTTTTCAGTGGTACTTTATTAAAAAAAAAAAAGAAGGAAAACATGATTTCTTTAAGGTATTTCCTTGACATGAAGAAATTCATGATTATAAAATTACTTATTAGTGTGCTTACCAATGTTTTGTACTTTACTAACTGGTTAGATATTAGTATCCATTTTGGTGGTACCTATATAAATATATTCTTCTTCTGTGTGCCCTGTCCCTTGAGGAAGTTGGGGATCATGGCTCTCCACAATTTCCTGTCCTTTGTTGTTCTTAATAAATTTTGCCTTTCGTTTTCTCTCTTAAACGTTGCCCCGCACTCCATTTACTCATGCTCACTAAGTAGGTTCTGCGTTGTTTTCCTCTGTCACTCTTGCCTTAAATTTGTACTTTGAGTATCAGATTTTCCAAACCCTCTTTTCTCATTATGTGTAGTTTCAACTGTCTCTTCCTGGTATTAAAATTAAGTGTCCTTTTTGTTTGCATTTTTTCCCAAAATTTGTCGTTGCTCACATGTTCGGTCTATGGTATTCTCAGCATCCTTCTGTAAACTATATTTCTGTTGTTTCAAATCAATTCTTTATCTGTTAGGAGATTTTCCAGCATCCATTACTCTATTGCGTAACATTACAGCACCCATTCTTAATACTCTGCTTAGCTTTTGGAATACATCTTTGGCTATCCCACTGCGCATTGGGATTTCAGTGTCATACTCTCTGTCCTCTGTTGAAACACTTTCTACATACTTAAATTGTTGTACTTGATTGGTATGTACAAATGGTAATTTTCTCTTTGGGGTTGTTTTTTTTGTTTTTTGCTAACAACCATGTATTCCGTCTTCTTGCAAATTTAGTCCATTTTTCTCACTTTCCTTTCCGTGTCTGCTAGCAACACTGTGTCCTCTGTTTATCTTATGTTGTTAAGATTGTGGCTGTCAATAATGAATACCGTAGGACTTGTTATTCTCTCAGAATCGCTTAACTATAAAGATTAAATAAATTCGGTGAGAAGGATTCATCCTGGCCTTACACCCCTTTCTATTTTTGTATATTTACTGAGCACATTTTCTATCCGCTTGAGAGCAGTTTGCTCCAAGTTCTGGATTCTTTTAATATCCTCCCAAATAAGGCAAGATTACTAAGCAGTTCCAACTGTTCTTTCTGGCGTACTTTATCAAACACGCGCAGTAGAACTATACGGGAGATAGGACAAGAACAGTACGGGTTCGTCAAAGACACCGAATCAATGAACGCTATATTTATGCTAAGAATGTTATCAGAAAAGAGCAATAAAATACAGGAGGATGTGTACCTGTGCTTTTTAGATTACGCAAAGGATTTCGATAAAGTGCGCCACAAAGTTCTATTAGAAGTGCTCAGAAAACTTGACACATTTTGGAAGGATATTAAAATAATTAAGAAGCTATACTGACAGCAAACCGCCTGCATGCGAATAGAAAATGAGTTCAGCAGGTACACAAAGAGAGAAAGGGGTGTAAGACAAGGATGTCTTTTCTCACCGGACTTGTTCAACCTATACAGCGAGGCAATTCTAAGAGAATTAGATGCCCTGCCGGTATTTGTCGTTGGCGAGCGCAATCTTAACAACCTAAGATATGCAGATGACAGTGTTTATAGCATCCAAGAAAAGAAAAATACAAAAATTCTTATAGAAGGTAGAGAAGGAAAGTAAGAAGCAAGGAATAAATATGAACTATAAGAAGACAGAATGCATGGTTGCCAGCAAAATGATAAGCCCAAAATACAAATTACAAATCGGAGATACTAAAAGTCAACAGTAAAAATAATTAGATATATGTGAATCATAATGAGAGATATGTCCTGAAGGAACACGATATATAATGAAGAAGAATGAATGTGATCGGTCCTGATATGGCATCTCGCTTTAAGTCGCTCTCTCACAGACATACCATCGCTTCCCTCTAATAATTTCACGGTAACTGCTCCAACGAGATATTTTCGCTGGTTCCCAATCTGCATGAATTTAAGCGTGCAACTAGACTGACATTTCTGTCATACACTTTCACTGTTGAAACGGTTAAATGTAGCTGTCTCTTCTACTCCAATGACTTCATGTCTCGCACTTCCCGTCCGTGGAACTCCCTTTCCCTTACTTGCTTCCTTGATAGCTATAATCTTCAAATATCCAAATGCAATGTCAATCGATATCTACAGATGTCTGGATCTAATTCCCCGTCATTCTCATCATCTTTTCCTCTATCACTCTTCTTTACTCTGGCTCTCACGCTCTGTAACTCCTTGCGTGCTAGTGGCACTCCCGCCTTGCTTGGAGTGAAATGCATAAAAAAAATAAAAATAAAAATAAAATAAAAAAAATAAAACGATGGCTTAGATTTTAAGTAGTATAAATTACGAATATATATATACTTAAATGGTAATGGTAATTATAATGGTAACAGTTTCCCTATAAGGAAAAATTTGGCATCCATTATTCGAGCAGCATTTACTACTATCGGTTTGAAATTTTTCTCTTAAAACAATTTTCCAGGAAAATAGGTTTCTCAAGTCCAGTAGTTGTTATCACTCTTTCCAGTATTAATGGGGAATTTCCTTCCTAACTTTTTCTTTGAATTAGTGTGGAATGTCAACACCTTGATTATGTCATTATTTTCTCTTCGAGTTACATGTCCTATTTTAGTCATTACAGCTCTTGTTAGGCCTCAAGTGATGTGGTTTCTGTTATTCCGTACAGTTCTTCGTTTTTGACTCTGTAGTACCAGTCCACAAATTCCAAATAGATGTGGTCTTCGCCAAGAACCATAGTCTTCACTCACTCAAAGCCATTTTTAACTATTTTTGTTAGAAGTCGGTTGTATACAGCTGACACTTAACGGGTTTGGCATATGCATGATGTTCATATGAAAATTTCGATCATGACGATTTTTCAGTTTAATGCTTTGTAGTAATTTGCAATGTTTTGCGAAAATAACTCTAGAGCAACCTATTCTATGTTCAATTTCCTTTTCTTCTATAGTGAATTTGTTATAGCTGATCCATACGCCGAGTTATCTGAAGTGTTTAGTATTTAATAATTATATATCCGAAAACATTTTTTTAATGCATTCAGGGTATGTGACATCAAGGCTTTCATTCCATTTCCAGAATTGACTGAATGTCCTCATGACGTATAAAGTATTTATTTTAAATTATAAATATTATTACAGAATTATGATCTTTCGGCGACACATGATTCATTATAATCACAGTGATTGGGAATTATACAGGGAAAATTTCAGATGAGAATTTAGCTAATAACAACGCATCAAACTAGGAATTTATTGATTGATTATCATACAGTCAGGTCTTTGCAAACTCGCCAATATTTTTGGTTTGATCAAAGGAAATATCGTATGTCGAGGTATGTGCACGAGAATTTGCTTTTATTTTTTGTTAATCCCTGAATTCTTCCTCTTTTGAATGATGCAATAAGTATTCAAGGATGAATCACAGAAACATTGAGGAAAGTCGATTGTGTACTGAATGGTTTCTGTTGTCAGAAAGAAGACTTAAATATTCAAGTAGGTCAAAGAGTTGAAAGTTCCGTTGGAAAATTCATGATTTTTAATATATGCATTATACTTCCTATTTCTCGGATGTTATATATATATATATATATATATATATATATATATATATATATATAAAAACCGAGAAATATATATATATATATATATATATATATATATATATAAAAACCAAGAATATATATATATATATATATATATGTATATAACATCCGAGAAATATATATATATATATATATATATATATATAAAAAACATGCCTAAAACTTCAACTATTTCACCCACCAAGAATACACCTCCATATATATATATACATACATACACACACATACACGCACATACACACACACATACACACACACACACACACACACACATATATATATATATATATATGCAAAACATGCCTAAAACTTCAATTATTTCACCCACCAAGGAATACACCCCATATATATACATACATACATGCATATACACACACACACATACACATCCATGTGTGTGCGCGTGCGTGTGGCTGGATAGAAAGAGAGAGAGTGTGTCACAAAAAATTTACATCATGTAAAATGTGAATATCTGAGTAACTACATGTCCCAAGAAAACGAAATTAAATAGGCTCCATGTTGAATAATAAAATAATTTTCAAAATTCAAAGAAGCTATTCAAAGGGATGTAGATTATATATCCGATTTCACAAAGCTTCACAAATGTTCAATATGCGCATCACCTGTGACACGGCACACGTCAAGTCGATAATCCAGTTCCTGCCAAACACGTTGTAGCATGTCTTGTGTAACATTCGCCAGCACCTCAGTGATTCCCTACTTAAGTTTCTCTAGGTATGTAGAAAAAGGTGGGGGGGGATGTAGACCTGTCCTTTCACATAACGTCATGCAAAAAACAATCACAAGATATCAAGTCAGGTGAATACCGTTTACACCCCCCACCGACTGTGAGGTAAGGGTTGGACTTTGGGGGCTTACAGTACCCAAGGCGGACAGGTCTGACACACACGCCGGCTAACAAGGGCTCTGGTGAAAATCCAAGGAGCGTCTGTATCGGTAACCGGCGGCTTCTGGTCGTTCCTGTCTCTGCGTCTGTGGGAATCCCGCGCCAAGCAAGAACGTTATCCGAGTAGGCCTGGGTACCCTACTTCTGTAATTTATCCCAAGAATCTTCTTCTCATAACAGGAAGAAGCCGGCTCAATCCGCCCAGGGTGAATGCCGCATCAGTACAGTACAGTAAGTCAGGTGAATGTGGTGGCTATTTCAACAGCACATTGTCATTATCACTGGCACGCCCGGTCCATCTTCCTGGTAGATACTCATCGAGAATTGTTATTAGACAACAAAATGGAGTCATTCTTTTTTAGTTTCCCTGTGTATAAAGTTAAAATTTTAAACTATACAATATTTATGGGTAAAAGTGCTCAATATCAGAGAGTGACAGAGACAGAGAGTATGTAAATATAAAAGGTGTTACTAATGTCAAAACCAAACAGCGACAATCAGTTTCATGCTTCAACGCCATCTTCAGGACAAAATGATGGCCTGAAAATTTTCATTGAAACATCAAGCAGACTGTCGTCGCTTGTTGTTGACTTCAGTGTCCACTTTTATATATATATATATATATATATATATATATATATAATTATTTATTTAAAAATATGATTCCAACTCGCGACATAAGAAGTCTCATGTTTCAAAACAAGAGTCGAAAACTTCAATATAATTATTTGAATTAAATTGAGTTAAAGTAAGCTCTGTTCCATCTTCAAGCGAAATTTTCTTTTTGGGAATAACTTATTTCTGAAATTTACATGTTTTAATAATTGAAATCAAAATTTCCATGGTAACAGCTAGGGCGAATTGTTTAAATTGGGTAGGCGAGTGTTGGGTGTTAATAATATTGTATTAACCCTAGTCTGGTATGCGTGTCTATGGAGATTTATTTATTTTTTTAATTTATTTTTTATGAAAGGGATTTGTGCATATAAAAAAAACGTCGTAACGTTTGTTTTTTGACGACTTCATAAAGGGTTATCTTTTTGTAGGATATTTAAACTATTTATTTGGGCTATGGATTATGAAAGGTATAATATTGTATGCTTGTTTTTAGCTAATTATTCAAACCATAAATCTGATGATATCGACAAAAAACCGTTAACTCATGTCTATTGTTTAATAGATTATTATTATTTAGAAGCTTAATAATGAGCAATTTCTCATGGAGGCACAAAGGGCATGGGTCATCCCAAGTTTTACATGTTCTAGCCTTGTTTATAATTTTCCATTTTACTTTAGGTATCCTATTTGTTTCCTACAGATGCCAAAAATATTTAGATAGGGAAGTCTGATTTCTTTTGTTTATATTATTGAAAGAGCACTTATGCTGCCTCCATCTATCTTTAAAATCATTCTTCGTGGACCCACTGTATATCATATTCGTGCTAGGACTATCAGTGGATGATATAGTACATTGGTATACCACAGATTTAATGCAGCATTTATTTTCTAATGGGCAGTCTTCTAGGTTTCTACAATTACATAATTTTCCCCTTTTATTGTCTGATTTAAGTGCGGGGTTTTTATTAATACTATTTAGGCATGGGGATTTGTTCAAGATCTTATTATTGTGTTTTTTTTATTATACGTTCAAGATTTTCAGAGCAGCTGTAACTCAATTTTAGGGTGTTCTTATTGAATATATTACTAAGCTTACTATTGGTGGGGAAGTGTTTATCAATTAGAGCTAAGAATTTCTGTCCTAGTTTAATACTAACCATTTGGTTGAACGGAGGGGTATACCAAATGATTTTTCTTTTCCTGTTTTTTTTCTTATGGCCAGTGCAATTGTCTCTATAGTTAATGTTAGCATTTTTATAACCACTATTTTTTAGGGCAGTGTTATAGAAGCCATTGTGTTGTTGGAATATTTCCTTGTTAGCGGAGTTAATGCTAATTCTATTTTCTATTGATGAGGGTATATATTTAATTATGGATGGAGGGTGGTTTGACTCCGGGTGTATATATGAAGGGTTAGCAGTTGGTTTTCTATAAGGTTGTTATGTGTTGCCTGGTAAGTCTAGAGTTACGTCGAGGAAGTTTACCCTTTTCAAATTAGAAGAGACAATTATCTTTAAGTTTAGTTTTTTAAATTCACTAAATATAATTTTTCTGATTTTTTCTATCTTAAAACTAGTAGAACTCCTCACCACCATGAGCCCGTCATCTCTATACAGTCCGATGTCCTTACTATCAATTTCGCGGTTTGCCGTTAAGTTGTACAGTATTAGAAGATCAACAAGGTCAGAAGACTCTGCAGAGTCTAATGATCCCATAGTGATGTCAAACAGGTCGTTATTGTTTTTTATCCACTGGTTCCCATTATGAATGAGGACCGATTTCTTTGCGCTGAGTATTATATCAGTTTCTTCCTTTGTCAGGTTAGAATACACAGCAGCAAAGTCCAGGGCAGTCGTAAATAGATCCTGCGAAATTGATGGGTAGTAATCCACGATATCGAACTGTATTAGGGTGCAATTCGGTTTATCATCAATATAGTTAAACCAATTGATGACATCTTTAGTATTGATCCATAATCTTAATTCCAGTTGTTTTTTTATTTGACAGGTAATTTTTTCCAGGATCCTTTTGCTGATCTTTCCTATGTCGGGTCGGGTAGGGTTAATTATTCTGGTTGCAGGGTTTTCTAAAAAGTCAGGATTATGGTCCTTAAGAGTTATGTAACATTCCTTTTCAGCAAGTTTACCTACTCTATCGCTAATTTTTAATTTATCAGTTATTTTTTATTAGCTCTGTTTATGCTATCAACCATATTAATGTTGTTGTTGCAAGCTTTTTTATAAGTCCTGGTTAAGTTTTTTTTTAATTAAGTTGTTGTAGTCATCGACAGCCAATTTGTAGAAGTTGCCGGTTTTGTCGGACTTAACTAATATTTTGTCACAATCATTTATGCTTTTAACTATTTGGTCTAGATGTTTTTGGAAGTGGCTTTTCTTTTTTTGAAAGGAGATGTTGTTGATAATGTTGAGTAGGTCTTTTTCAAATTCATATAGCTGTTTGTTGAATGGTGCAACTTTTTTACTTTTAAAGCCGTAAACTTCGCGTTCTTTATCGGCTGAGTTATTCCCACGAAAGTAGAAGTATGCCTTCCATCTCATCCTTCTAATTAATTCCTCTGTTTTTTGTAAAAGTTTAACAAAATAATTCCGTTTGCTTGTTAGTGGAATGTTTTTCAGAGAAATCCCGAAATTAACTTTTTCCATATTTTTAAAAGAGTATTTAAAAATAAAGGTTTAGAGTGCTCGACCTTAATTAACTCGCGACATAAGAAGTTTCATGTTTCAAAACAAGAACCGAAAACTTCAATATAATTATTTGAATTAAATTGAGTTAAAGTAAGCTCTGTGCCATCTTCAATCGAAATTTCTTTTTTTGGAATAACGTATTTCTGAAATTTACGTGTTTTAATAATTGAAATCAAAATTTCCATGGTAACAGCTAGGGCAAATTGTTTAAATTGGGTAGGCGAGTGTTGGTTGTTAATAATAAGTATCAGTATAGAGTTACTTTCATAGATGTCAAATCAGGGAAAGGTGGTGGTGTCTAAATTTTAAACGGAAGATGTATTAACCCTAGTCTGGTATGCGTGTCTATGGAGATTTATTTATTTTTTATTTTATTTTTTATGAAAGGGTAATAGGATGTGCATATAAAATATATAATAGGATGTGCATATATATAATTTTATAATAGGATGTGCATATAAAAAAAAAAAACGTCGTAACGTTTGTTTTTGGACGACTTCATAAAGGGTTATCTTTTTTGTAGGGTATTTAAAATATTTATTTGGGCTATGGATTATGAAAGGTATTATATTGTATGCTTGTTTTCAAACCATGAATCTGATGATTGGGCTATGGATTAAACAAGTTATTATATTGTATGCTTGTTTTTAGCTAATTATTCAAACCATAAATCTGATGATGTCGACAAAAAACCGTTAACCCATGTCTATTGTTTAATAGATTATTATTATTTAGAAGCTTAATAATGTGCAATTTCTCATGGAGGCTCAAAGGGCATGGGTCATCCCAATTTTTACATGTTCTAGCCCTGTTTATAATTTTCCATTTTACTTTAGGTGTCCTATTTGTTTCCTTCAGATGCCAAAAATATTTAGATAGGGAAGTCTGATTTCTTTTGTTTATATTATTGAAAGAGCACTTATGCTGCCTCCATTATATACATATATATATATATATATATATATATATATATATATGATATTTCTCGTATCGTTGAAAAAAGAACAGATACGTCTTCGAAAAAATTCTGACTTTAAAATCTTTACCTTCGTGCTTCAATTTAGTCAAAATTTTAATATATAATAAATATCAATTTTATCTCTAATATTGTAATCATTTTGTTGGCTTCTTATTCTTCAAATTTAATTAACTGGCCTATACAATCTCTCTCTCTCTATCTCTTTCTCTCTCTCTTGTTTGATTAAAAACCAGTGAATGTTTTTTGTCAATTTGTTTTTATTTGCTTTCCCAATATTTTAAATATTTTTTTTTACTTTTCTTTTCCTTTCATAGTAAAACTTCCTATGTCTAAGTAATTTCGGTAAACAGTATACATTTTCAAAGATGTTTGTTGTTTGTTACGCACTTTTGATTAAAAGTCAACAAAATTACCTTTTCTTTTCTTTTTTTTTTGTCTAACATGAATAAACTCGAATGCAAGAAGACAGTGTTAAAAGGATATTCTTTCCTATGATACCTCTATTATTTTAACTACCTTCACCCTTTGACAATCTTTATTATTTTATAAAGCGATGATTAGAATTGTAATAAAACCTAACCATATGGCGAAAGTGAACTTATACATGTTTTTCTTGAGAATTTACAACAAAATTATTGAACACTATCTATTAGATTGCTTATTTACGAGAATAATTTTATATTTACAACGTTGTAAACGCTAATACAATTAAAACTAATGCAATGCAATCATTTATCATTAACCAATTTATAGAGAAATAAATGTGAAAACAAGTTTTTATTCATATATTTATAAACATTTACCAAATTATTCAAATATGTGAAACAACTATAAGGAAATCCTCATTATTCGCCATTTTATAAAGTTCGAATCAACTGGTAATTAGACGATGCTTTGCCAATCATTCCAAAAATAATTTCATAAATAAATAGTGTAAATACACAATTTAATAAATAATGTTTATTATTTTTGTTGTTAATTTTCAAGAACAATGAAAATTTATAAGGTCATTTTCATATATTTAAGTTTTATTACAATTCTAAACATGTTTTTTTTTTTTAAAAAAAAAACAATAAATATTGATGAAGAGTGAAATTAGTTAAAAACACTGTCATGGAAAATTTCGTTCTTTTGGCACTCCGTCTTATTGCAGCCACGTTTATCCATGTTTGGCTTTTTTACGAACGAAAATTTCCTAAATAATTAGCCTAGATTTTGGAAGATATCTTTCACTATTCCGATACCCCTTCGGATTTCTGTGTCACATTCTCCATTTACATTTTATATACTACCTAGATCCCGTTTATATACTACTTAGATCCCGTTTTAAAATAGTATTCCAATCCGCAGCTTTTCACATTTTGACGGTTTTGTATCATATTAAAAAGGTCCAGATAAAACCATTTCAATTACGAAATAATCTCATAGATAGCTTTGACACGACTTCTATATAAACGCCATGTTCTTTTAGGACGTAGGAGATCATGACTCTACAAATATTCCTCTTTGTTATTAAATGTGAATTACCATGCATTCTTGGAAAATATAATGGATTGGTTTCCCGTTGTCTATAATTCAGGTCGGATTGCTGAGCTTTTCTTTTCTTAGATTGGTTGCCATTAAAATCTAAAGAGCCCAATCTGCCTTGTAAATTAGCCAATAGCTGGTGCGGAGAAAAAAAAGAGTCGGATTCATGCCTTTCATGCTTTGTACGAAAGTGAATGCAAAAGACTAAACGGGAACTCGAACTCAGTCCGCCTATTCCACTTATCACGGTGATTAAATTCAAATAACTTCGTATATAAGGGGCAAAACTCTGCATTTCAGCACTGTATTTGCCTCCCTTATTCACGGGTGTAATTGCATACACAGCTTAACATCAATTAGCATAGAACTATATTCGGGGTAAAAAAAAAATGAAGAATATTTTTAATGTGAGATGGATTAGTTTATCGATCGCTTTACGACCTCTCTTTACCGCTATAGTTCTTTGTGCAAACATTTCTTTCTCTTTTTTTTTTTTTGGACATGTGATCCACTTCTAATATCGTAACTGTTTTTTCCGCTTTTCAACGGATAAGCATTGAGAAGCAGACGTGTTAGAATAAATGGTTTTTGTGCATACCAGGATGTGGATTATTTAGGTTCGGTGTTATGCAATATATATATATTTGAGACAGGATAGTTTATAGTGTTACCTTTGTATGCGTAGACTGCTTTGGCGTATCATGTGTTTTTAACAGATATCTGAAAGTGCATTGGGGTAGCGAAAGATGCCTTCTAAAAACTAAGCAGAGTATTAAGAAACAGAAAATTTTCATTAAAAACAAAAACTCTCCTCATAGATGAAAAAGAGACGACGCAACACAAAATTTGATTCTACAGAAGGATGCTGACGATACCATGGACCGAAAATCGAAGCAAAAAGGAAACTTTAACTTAACATCAGGAAGAGAAAGTTGAAATTTCTAAGATACATAATGAGGAAAAAGGGCTTGGAAAATTTGATACTCACAAGACAAATTGAAGGCAAGAGAGACTTAGCAAAAGATCGCATAATATATTTAGTGAGCTTGAATAAATGGATAGTCGAACAAGATTTAGAAGTGATAACAAAAGAAAATTTATTAAGAGCTACAAAAGACAGGAAATTGTGATGAGCCACGATCGTCTACGCCCTGAAGGGAGACGGCATATAGAAAAATCAGGTAATTAATGGATTCAAACTTAGTTTTCAGTACTTATTCATTAATTAAAGAATTATATGCTGAATTGGTTATTATATTAGAAAACTTTGTGGAAATATTTGTGAAGAGGGAGTCTTGACTCCCTCTAACTTTTCGATATCTTTTGTGCACTTTTTAATTTGGATGCGGAATTCTTTTACTGTTATATAAAGATGTTATTTCAGTAAAAAAAAAAATGGAATATCAATTGTGAACATAGAGAAAATTCGTTCCAAACCTTACGAAAAATAATTCAATAAAACTCAAAAATATTTTTCTGGTAGTTGTTGCCTAATAATAAAACATCTTATTTTCTTTCCGTTTGGACATAAAGAAACACTTAATAGTTACTTTTTAAAAATTTACTTATAATATTTCAGAGTGGTTTTGAAATTCATAACTTTGCTTTTCGTAAAAAGGTTTTTTCTTTACTAAATTTTATTAAATAAAGACATGTTTCAAGAATCGGATAATGTAATCTTTTTTGTTTGCCATTGTAGAGAGTGAAACTTTTAAAGAATTTTTTTTTATTTTAGCAACAAATTCTTAATATTTTGTACGGCTGATTAAAAAAATGAAATAACTATGAATTACTGCATTTGACGACTCTTTCTCATCACAAGAATAATATATTACATGGAAATTCAGTTACTTTTAAATTCAGAATAATGATAAAAAAATAAAAGCAATGGATGAAACTGAAAAGTAATACTTTACTAGTTTTTATTTGAATTCATTTTTATACTACTAATTGAATATAAAAATAACATTATACAATTATTATTCTTAATAAATGCGGATAGAATAATAAAAATATATTTTTAAACTATTGGTTTAGGTTAAAGATAATTTTTTTTAAACATAAATACCAATTTCTTTATGCTTGAACTACTAGTCTTCCGTATTTCTTTAATTTTATTTTTTTAATTTTTCGTGCACTTTTTAAGACACGGGTGAAGTTATACACTTTTCATGTTTCACCTATGAGATCACAGGTTTCTTCATGTTTTATGTGTCGTCTCCGTTCAGGACGTAGCCGATCATGACCTTCCACTCCCTCCTGTTCTGTGTTGCTCTTAATGTTTTGTCTTTTTTGTTAATTCTTTCAAACTCTTTTCCGCCATTCAATTGCTCAAGCCCATCAAGTGCTTTCCTCTGTTCGTCTTTCACTCTATCTGTTCTGTGAATAACAGATTTTCCAAAACCTCCTTCTGTATTACATGCCTCAGAAATTTCAATTGCCTCTTCCTGATGTTAAGTATAAGTTAACGGGCATAAATGAACGTTAATTATGTTTTAAGTAAAGAGTAAGAATTAGTTTTACAAAATGCATTTAATTAATCTTCACATTTACTCATTTTGAAACACATCTATAGAGTGTAATGAGGCTAAGAGTAACGAGTGATCATGCCATTTTTTTAAATTGCTTAAAAATTTTATTTACATATAGATTTTTTTTAATACGGATTAGTGATAGGCTATTATCTAAGCTAAAACCAAAATTTAAATTATCTAAAGTTAAACCAAAATTTTACTTCGAAGAAGGAATTTAAATTATTTAAAATCCATTTTTCGAAAGTAGGAATCCGTGGAGGTATATATAAATATAGTAAAAACTGCTCTGTTGAGATCTCCCCCCCCCCACCGGCGCCCCGACTACATGAGTTTAAGCGCGGTACTAGATTGTCATCTAGGTCCCACCCTTTTACTGTTGAAATAGTTAAATGTAACATACACTTCTACTCCAAAAGTTTCTTTTCTCTCACTTCCAGTCAGTGGAACTCCCTTCCGTTTACATTTTCCCCTGAAAACTACAATCTTCAAAAATTTAAATGTAACATCACCATCTTCTCTGATCTTGAATCCCGTTCATCTTTTATCCTTTCCCCAATCTCCCCTACACCCAGTCTTTTCTCTCACTTTCACTCTCTGTAACTCCCTGTGTACTAGTCCCATGCCACCACCCCCTGCTTGGCCTGAAAAAAACAAAAACATTATATGTATTTATGTCTGGAGATATTTAATAAGATTAGCTTAATCTTAAAGAAAAACAAACAAGAAAAAAAATCCATTGATTATTTTTGTGATCTTTGATCACTACGTCTGGGCGATTAACTTTGATTGATCTGTCTGTGTGTATTTTAAAGCCCCATAAAATTGTTACAGATCCTATTTCACTAACGAGGTGTGTGATGTTCTTATTAATTTTTTGCAGTTTCCTTCCCAGTGCTGATACTGGCCCACCCTGTCAGGCCGAGTTTTTTATTTGGTGGAAACTAATACCGTGCAGCCTGATACAAGATGAACTGCATCTGAATTTTCCTCACAGAATTTTTTCATTATATATGCTTGATAATTTCTAATTAGCAAGCATTGGTCCTGTGCAGCAAGAATACAATCTTCGGTTTAAGCATTTAATCTTGCGCTAGGCAACCACTGATGGGTATTGTCTACATCAGCCTGTTTGGCACGGACAGAGTATTGGCCAGGAAGAAGCTTATCTTGCAATCGTTTCTTCATCTGTTTCATTACATTTGCTTTTGCTTTCTTTTGTAGGTTCTTTACCACTGCAATATATAGATCATTGCTTACTTGATGTTCATCCACTTGAAATTCTGTTTTGAATTTGCTGGTATCCTTTATTAAATAATAATAATAATAATAATAATAATAATAATAATAATAATAATATACCAGATCATAAGTAATAACCTAGGGCAAGTGAAGGATGTGTTTTTTTGTTGTTTTCACTTAATTAAACAAAAGACAGCTATTAACAAAAATGCTTAAATGTACAAAGCTCTTTATAGGATATGTGCAGTTCGTGTAAGAAATATTTCTTTCTTTATCAAACAGTTGTTAATTTAAGGATTATGATACATCAGTGTTATACCAGAACATTACCTATTCTATTGTAATAGACTCTCCCACACATAATAAGTAGTAGTAGTAGTAGTAGCGGTCGCCAGTTGGGCTCAGTGGAATTGAGTGAGTCAGTCGATGTCGGACATTGAAGTATCAAATTTCACAACTAGATTACTGCGTCATTAACTATTATTTGCAAGTTCCTAACGTTTTGTACGTCGGACCCTTTTAGGACCGACTTAGTGAAATACAAGCCTCCACTGTGAAAACTACTCTACAACAATCAGAAAATTCAGATATCTCAAATAGTATTATTATTATTATTATTTCTGTCTGTTATGTTTCCTGATGTGTATCTTGTAGAGCCGGTCCAAACTATAGTCCTTAGGGCCTTTTAAGAGATTTTTCATTTAATTGATAGCACTTTTCTTAGTATATGGGATGTTCCTAGTAGAGAGATCTTCTGGGTAACTTGTATGTTACCTGGGACACTCTTAGTGAAATTGTCCATTCCTTTTCTCACAAGGCCCAGAGCTCTGATTACTATTGGTACAGTCTCAGCCTTCATTCTCCACACCCTGTTAATCTCGATTTCCAGGTGCTTGTATTTGGACAATTTCTCGGTAGTTTTTCTCAGATGATACTGCTATGTCGATAAGCATATATAACTTGAATTTCATTTCTTTTATGATATCAGGTCTGTTAACTTTTATTCCCTTGTCATTCCATTTTGTTCTATATTTTTCTAATTGGCTGGTTAGCCAGGTTGATGGTTTCCTTTATTTGTCGGTTCTTTCTTACTTTTGGATTTGTTGGCCTTTCCTCGAAAAATATTTCCTTTACATTCACCCTTTTATATCGGATGTTTTTGTCATATGTTTCTCTCACATATTTGTCATCAACTTCTTCTATTTTCTTGTGTACCTTAGAGCGATTAATACCACTAATTAACCATTTTTAGCTCTAAGATTAAGGATTATTTGTTCATAATTTTTTCTCTCGGGACTTTCGGTACCCTTCTTTATTATGCCCAATGCCGTTATCGCAAACAGGGATAATCATAGTTTTAAGTCTCCACATTTTCGTTACTTCGATTTGCAGATCCTTATAGTTTGACAGTTTTTGAAATTCTATTTTTTAGAAATATTGAAACCCTTATCATTATTATTACTATTACTACTACTACTATTACTATTACTGCTACTACTGTTTTTTTCTTGAAGTTTAGAACAGTCCATTATTGAGTCATTATCCGAGACTATGGATAAGGTAGAATATATATGCACTGTGTACAAATTCTGATGTTAAGTGATACTTAACATGGGCAGTGTTTAAAGTTCCTTTTTAATAACACTCTCATAAGTAGATGAAAAGTTCAGCATAGTGAAATTTTAAAAACATATCTTTTGTAAACAGATCTGCTAGGGAGCTTTTAATGTTCTTTCATTTACCTTTCTGTCGTAGTCACAGCTCAATTTACAAACAGTAGTTTTAAGGTGCGATATTTTTTCGTTCCAATTTCAAGATCTTTATATTTATCTATTTTGTCATATTCTTTAACATATGTCTTTTTACAAGATGGCGCTGCCATATCTAGGAAAATTCAATTGTCTGTAGTCTTTAATACCTATATCTGCTTTGAGTTCTTTTTTAATCTGTCAGTATGAATGATAAAATCGCAGAGGATGGTACTGTCTTCAACTTCTATAACTGGCTCAGCGTGATGTTCATACCATTTTTAAGCACGTTTCTCACTATAATATTGACGTATATTCCAATAATTATTCTGCCCAGTCTTATTATATCGATCTAGAATTTGCCAACCAGACTCTAAAATGCCGTTAGTATCAACAGGTTGTTCACAAAATCTATTGGTTCTGAATCATTTTTTAAATATTTCCCCTAGTAATTCTTGGTTCCTACTATTTGCTCCTTTGCAGCCATTATAAATGCCTCCGTTTCTGCTTTTAAACTCACAGTCTTCAGACACTAATGTGTTTTGCGTTTAGCTACATCGGCATCGTTACTTTTGGGTGCTTATGTTTTTTGTACCCGGGCGTTTGTTACGCTTTTTTTTTAAAATCTTTTGCTTTAGCATACTTTGTTTTTTTTTATGCTTTTATCAACGTCAATGTGGCGTAATGGATAGCGGCTCGGATTGAGGAATCGGAAAGCGGAGTTCGAATTTTAGTCCATTCACTTACGTGCTAATAATACCCTTGGGAAAGGTATGAATCCTTTAATTCTCCAGCTATGTGTAAATAGTAGGACAGACTGAGTTTTATAGTCTTAGATGGCAACTGGTCTACTGCAGAAAGAAATGGAAACCTACTGCGGGAAAAAAATCTGCCTTGTCAGTCATCTATCGAAAGATACATGATCGCCTAAGCGTGTATCTCGCATGACACATAGCTGACTGACTAACAGTTGGTATTTTCTTTCCCAGTGAAGTAGAGTATGTAAGAATTTATTTTTTTTTTTTTTATAAATTGAGCAAAGTTTTTTTTTGTTTTTTCACGCAGGGTGATCCTTTGCAGCCATCAGAGTTCCTCCGTTTATGCTTTTTTTTTTTAGTTTTCTCTGGGGACTTTCTTTTTTATGACATCAGTACGCAAATATTTCCAAATGCACATTCAGCATGAATTCTTTGCATTGTAAATGACGTTACTCTATAGAAGCATTGATGACGTCACTTGTTTCAGCCTTAACGAACATTTAAAATAAAAGATAAAATGTAAATTAATAATGTTGTAAAGTTTCAAGGAGTTTAAACTATTGTTTGGAACTCTATGGCAATTTAAAATTGTCCGGAAAAAAAAAGCTCATTTCGCAAATATAAACAACGCCAAAATAATAAGCCTAGGAATTGCTTAATATTTCAACGCACTTCTCAATAATCTGGTTTCTAATTTTGGAATGGTTTCGATTCTTCTATTGTTTTCCAGTTCGTTCCATGTTTTCAAAGATCTTTGTGATTGTTTCACGTATAGCATTAATGATAGGCACGATAGTATATACAGGGTGCGATGTGTAAATTGTTGCCATTTTATAATTTTAATTTCACGTATGCATGTTGATTGTTTTTGATTTTGTCGACTGCACAATATAGTCGGGTCAGTTGGGCACCATCCGTTAGAAAAATATCACCGTGACGCAATTTATTCCTCCAGAAATTTGGAATCGACATACTGTACTGCTTGGTGTTCGCACCGGAAGCTCTAAAATGAACATTTCGGTATGTTTGGGCGTCATTCCGAGAACAGTGAAGAGGATTCGGAAAGAGTCAGATGAGTCTATAAGTAATTACGAAAATGTTTAGAGTGATGACTAGTAATGGTGATATTTTGTCAACAGAGAAATGTGCGAATGATGGTGTTCCGTTTGTATCTAAATGTGATGGCAAAATCTCCTTGGCGGCCTAATGATTCAATCCTAAAACACCTCTCACTGCATACCCGGACAGGATGCTCCCAATTATTCCAACTTATGAACAGAGGTGTACTATATATCAGACTCTTGGTACATGCCTAACTGGCTAAATTCATGTCGATGACAAGGATATATGTTGTACTAAACAGCATAGTTACAAGTCCCGTAACCCACTGGGTTAACTCGAGTAATACATGTACTGCAGCTATAGCAGAAATGGTGTGTCTAGGGAAAAATAGCCTGATGAAACCCATCCCTCTTCAGGATGGTTTGGAATTCATAATTTTCCTTTTTTATGCTGGTTTCCCTAAAGTATTGAGAGTCTAGTCTGTCCTGCTATTCACCTAGCTGGAGGTAAAGACTGACTCATTCATTTACAAAAGTATTTCTACAAAAAATCAAATGCGACACCGTCCGCTAGAATTCGAACTCGGCACGTCAATCCCACTTTCTGCGCTGATAACCGCTACGCTGCGCGAATCATTTACTGTAGCCAGTCTTAATTCAAAATTCGGGTATACGCTAACACATCCAATCAATTAAAATCGGGTGTCATGAGATCAATACCTTGTGCTGCTTCATAGTACGGAATACCATTACTATCCTTATTACTTGCATAGAAACGTCAAAAGTCTGGGACTCGTTGTTGGGGGGATGTCAAATGTCAGCAATCCTCATAAAATCGCTTTTCCTCAGCACGCTCGTCGACCATAGCAATGTAGTTGTTTGAAGGGCTGCAATTCTTCTTTGCATACTTTCTGCCCTTAATCTCGTCCCTTAGTTCTTTGAGGCGATGTCCAGCGCGTCATATATTTTTGGCACTCGTATCCCAGAGATATTTCAACTTTTAATTCATTCAAAGTCTTAGGTCTTCACACCTGGTGTTTTTTCATATACTAACTATTGTCATTATTATTGATTTTTACTAAATTGCATTTCACAACAGTCTAAATTTGCGTATGGTTGATGATCAACGCCACAAGAGCGCCTCGCTGCGCCTTCCTGAGGTGGAACAACTACATCGAATCAATAATGCATCTACCGCAAGGAAAGTTGGTTCTATGTGTCGCACCAGAAGGTTTTTCTCGTCTGGGTCGATCTTTCACATCTACAAATCAACCTTTCTTCCATGCATGGAATACAGTTTCCATATATGGTTTGGCGCTCTCGTTATTCATCTCGAAGTTCTCGATAATATCTAAAAACGGATTTGCAATGTGATCGGTCCTCACTTAGAGGTCTCGGACTCCAGTCACTTTTTCACGTGTCTTACCTCTGCCTTTTCTATAACTATTTTCATATCTGCTCTGACGAGCTATTTTCACTGAATGCCTCGAGTTGAATTTAAACATGCTACGAGGTTGCCACTTCAGTCTTACCCTTTTACTGTCGAAACAGTTAAATGTAATCGCCTTTTCTACTCCAACGGCTTCTTCTTTCGCACCTCCCGACAGCGGAACTCTCTTCCTCTTAATTGTCTTCCTGATAACTATAATCTTCAAAAATTTAATGCCAATCGACATCTTCTTATGCCTTGATCCCCGTTCTTTTTTATCTTTCTTCGATCTTTTTTATATTTCTTCGTTCTTCTTTTTATCCTTTCCTTAACCCCTGCCCCTATACCCAGTCTTTTCTCTCACTTTCACTCTCTGTAGCCCCTAGTGGCACACCCACATAAATTGGGGTGAAATGCTTTTAAAAAAAAGGTTTTTTTTTCTCTTCATACATCTTATTCATTGTAATATAATTAAACAAATATTCGGCTTGCATTTTACATTCCTCAAATGTTAGATTGCTCACATCACGTTCCATTTGCCTGGTTATCAGAAAGAAAAAAAAACATTTTTTTTTCTTCGCTTCATATTTCAATTCATGGTTTTTTCACTTTGACATTTTTAACCCTTCCAATTCTCCAAATCCTATAAGGGGATTTCACAAGAACAGTTTTAATACGAATTTCATACTACCAGTGTCACAATAGTCTCACATAGTTTTATTCGTGTCAAAGTAATGAGAAATAGGAAAATATCGTTAGAAGCAAACAAAAGTGATGAACTGTTATGTAATATCAATCCTCCTGTATCGCAGTAAATGCTGAATAATTTCCTTACAGACGAAGAAGAGACGGAGATGTGAAGAATGCCATAGACTTAGCTTGTGAGTAACTGGAAAGCTTAAGGGAAAATAGAAATAACATGGAAAATGAGAGAGACAGTTTTCTTGGACATAGTGAGAAAAGAAGGTCAGGAAAATCGGACATTCAGAGAATATGCTGAAGGCGGCAAGAAAAGCAAATGAAAGCAGCGAGTAACCAATCTAACGAACTTGCGTAAATGGATGACAGAAGCGGGAGAAAGGTATAGTAAAAAGACAAACCTTGCTTAGAATTACAAATGATAGGAAGTTGTGGAGAGAGATGATCGCCAAATACCTGAAGAGAAATGACATATAGAAGAAGAATTAATGAGATATAGTTTTTATCCTTGTGTTTAGTTTTAGTCATCTAATTAATGCGATACAAAATTATTCATATCCTTTATTAATTAAGGACATGACGCAATATATTTCGTATGATTTCTCAACATTTCATCATATATTATTTCTAATGGACGTGCTTAGTAAACGAAAGAAAAGTTATTAAACATGGATATAAAAATAAAATATATTATTATAAAACGTAGGATATATTTTGTTCGAGGAAAAAGTTTTGCAGATAAGCGTTCATCAAATCAAAAAATATTGATTTTTTTTATTGATATGGAATCCTTGCTCTTAATATCGATACAATTTAAAATCAGTCTGTGACATTTAACAGAATTATTGAACCTGGTTATTATTTACAAACGTCAAGTTTGGAACTGTGCTTACATGACAATTATTTGGGTTCAGAAAATTAGTTGAAAATTATTACAAATAATAAAATAAAAACATTAATTATAAAATATTCTCATAGGTATGATAGATAGTAAAGATAGACGTAAAATATACATTAATATTAGATGAATGCTGAATGTTTAAACAATTTTTAAAAATTAAAGTCCAGTATTTAATTTATCTATTTTATAATTTTAAACAAGCTAATTATTTCTTTGCGGACAGATAGCAAATAATCCACGGTCCGATACCCATCCCCGACCCGGTACCGGTCCGTGACCCTGTCGTTGGGAAAATTCTGACCCCAAGGTCAATACGGCTTCACTCTGCGTACTTTTGCTCCGTTGCTATATCAACAATCCCGAGGTTTTAGAGTTGACCTAAATTATTAATTTAAGTGTTTTCTTTAATAAAAATGCACACATCATTTTGTTGTTTATTTAAAACAAATATTTTAGATAAAAAAACAAAAACAAAAAAAAAAAAAACAGAATATCTAGGTTCAAATAACTCTGGAAAGACCCAAGAATTAATTGTATATTACATCGATAGACCACCACGCCTAAATTGAATTTTAGAAAAATCAATATTTTATTCGGATATCGTAGCTTCTGGAAGGTGTAATAATTGCTCATCTCCCAAAATATTTCCAGCTATCCAAAATTTTTTCGCCTATTTTTTTACAAGAGACAACGCTATTTTAGTCGTGACTAAGAGCAAAATATATAAGAGTGTAATGACAAAAATACGCAGGTGTAGGCTTTAAGAAAGCTTTATTCAACAGAATATATATATATATATATATATATATATATATATATATATATATATATATATTATAATAAATTTACTAATTTAAAAATATGGTTCCATCGCTACACAGAAATTACCATATTTCAAAAACAGAAACTAAAAACTTCAAATTCAATTATAGAATTAAATTAAAGTCCCAAGTCCTGTTTCATCTTCAAGCGAATTTTGGAATAGTTATTTATTTGTACGTTTGTACAAAATGTAGCACAAGGCTAAAAGGGGGTTGGAGAAGGACGGTCTTCTTCTGTCTTAATTCTAAACTTAGCTAGTCACAAACACGGACCCAAACATACCAACAATATTCCAATCACCAAAAAAACACATTCGCTCCTACCTTTCTTACTACGTCCACCATAATACCTCAAATTCTCTATGAAATCCTAACTAGTCCCCATATGTACATTTAAAAGTCTGGGGGGGTGGGAAACAACAATTTCAAAAACCCAATGATTATTTAGAATATGAATTAATACTATTTACATAAAACAAAACAAAATAGGGTTAGTAATAAAAAAAAACCCACAAAAAACCCACAATTCCTAAATGTGGCAGAAACATCAGTTAACTGGACGAAATAATTGCGGGGTTATAACATTATAAAAACAAACACGCACTCATTTAGACACAATAGCAAATACGAAAACACACACACGAAAACGAAAGTCATCCCGCAACAACCGGAGAACTGACATTACTAACCACCTAACCAGGGAGGGGATGGGGAATTAAACAAAAGAAAAATAACGACAGAAATAAAAGGGGCCAATGAGCATGAATACCCTGGCTAAGTTAACCAGAAAACGGGAAACTAAAGATTCAAAATAAAAAACCTAAACTAGCCTAATATCGGGGTGGGTTGCCTCTGTTAAACCCAGTTAGGACAAAATCCTGTACCTAACCGACATCCAAGTGCCACTCCAGGTCAGCCCCTTTCACTCTACACATTCGCGCAAGATTTACCCACCTTTTGCCGAATTCTGATGAAGAGAGTCGCCGCCTTTTCGTCCTAATCTTGACTTTAAGCAGATGCCTAAATTACAAGATGTTGGGAAGAGGTGAACTTCTCACCTCCATAGAATCCCTTCTGACGTGTCGACCAAATCACAACTCTAATAACTCCTAGCAAGCAGTGGAACACATAAAGTTCAGCCTTCGTCAACGGCGGTGCCACATTGCTACAAACAGAAGAGGCCTCAAGGACAAAGAACTTTCCCTGCAACATGCGAACCATGAGGCCTTCAACAAACTTACACAACGGAGCTACCAAATTGCAATGAAAGAAGACGTGACCTAGGGTCTCGATTTCCCCACTAAAACGTCGGCAGTTTGGATATTTCTCCAAGCCCGCTGCGCAAAGCTTTTTGGCGACCCAGAGGACCCCACGTATCACCAGCCAGGTGAGGGATGCCTCATCGTTATTGAGACATTTCAACCCGGGAACCCAAGGCCAGATCTAGCGAGCTTCCTGCTTCGTAAGACCGAGCTCGTCAATCAGATCATCATGAACGGACCCCCTAACTAACACTTGATATAATACCCTACGAGACAACGCCTGGACGTTGGAGAGGCCATCCGACGCCCGTAAGAGGCGTTTCAGAGCAAGACGACATTCACGGTAGAAGGAGCATTCGACGAGTGCACACTTCTCAAGGATGGGAAATTTGGAATAACTTATTTTTAAATTTACTGAGTTTTATAAGCACATACATTCATAATACTAGTTTTTAAGTATACGGGGAAATTCCATCATTTTGATAAGGGGTGGTAGGGTATTCATTTTCACTGACAACTATTGTATCAAAATATGAATTACTTTCAAAAAGACATTAAGGTAGGGTAGGGGTGCCTTTTCCAACGAATGATGAAATCCGTTCAACGCATGTCGTCTGATCTTTATCAACGACAAAAAGTTTTTCGGTACTTTTGTTTTGCTGTTAAATTTGTAATTGTATACATCAAGATTTTTTCTAAAAGGGTTGTTTGTATATGAGTACGTCGTATTGAACTACAATTTTAAAATATTATTCCTAATTCTAATTACTAATCGACTATGCTTCTTTTAAAACAAATAAATGTAATAAAATAACTTAATTTATTTATAAATTATTATTAAAAATCAAATATAAATATGTATATTTCATTTTAAAACTTTACAAATTTTTAATTTTATAAACCTAATAATGTATAGTTTCTCCTGTATGCACAAAGGACATGGGTCATTTAATGACCTATATATTCTAGCTTTTCTAATTAACTTCCATTTCACAGTAGGTGTTTTATTGGTTTCTTTTAAGTGCCAGAAATATTTCGATAGGGACGTCTGATTTTGTTATTTATTTATTCTAAAAGAACTTTGATGTTGGTTGAACAGTTTCTTGAATTCATGTCTTGTGCATCAAATGTAGACCTTTACGTTGTCTGGATCCTCAATAGATGGGATATTGCATTGGTACACTAATGATTCAGTGCAACATTTATTATTAAGAGGAGAGTTATGAGGATTTCTGCAGTTATATAATTTTTGTTTATCTTCATCTCTTTTTATTATTATAGTCTTAATTTCTCTGATCTTCGTCTAAGTATTTATTCAAGATATTATGTTTCTTAAAATTTTTTTTTCTAAGTTTTCAGTACAACTGTAACTTAATTTTAGGGTATTTTTATTGAAAATAGTACTAAGTTTACTATCTTTAGGAAAATGTTTAACGATTAATGCAAGGAATTTTTGTCCTAATTTGTTCTTTACCATTTGGTTGTATGGGGGTGTATACCAAATTATTTTTCTACTTCTGTTTTTTCTATGCTTTCCATTTTCCTTTTTTATATAAATTAGTTTTGGACTTTTCTAGCCACTATCTTTTAGAGCTCTAATAAATCTCTAAAAGATAGTGGCTACAAAAGCCCAAAGCTAACTTATATAAAAAACAAAAAACAAAAAAAGAACTGTTCAACTATTTAGTCTGCTATATAGAAGATGAACTTAGATGACTTTTCCACTAACCTAATGAAAAAAAAAATATGGAAAAACTAATAACATTTTTGATTTTGTATATAGATACTTGTCACAAAATAAAATCCTTACATTTGCCTTGATAAAGTCCATCAGAGAACAAAACGTGTCGGATAAGATAAATCTCCCTTTTCTCTTTATTCACATTGTCCTTTTCCAGATATGGTCTATCTGAAATTTATATATTTTCTATGAAATTTCAAGAACATTCAGACCGGTAAATGTAATTAGTATTGCTTAATTAAAAAACAACTCATTTACTTAAATAAATTATATCTATAAAATTAATATATATATATATATATATATATATATATATATATATATATATATATATATATGCGTGAAAATATATAGAAAATAGGAAAGATCTTGTTAGGTAAATAATCCAAAGTTCTCTAGTATTTTTTTGTTATTATTTTAAAAACAGTGCTCGATACAAAAGTAGAGCCTAAATATAATTATTTATTTAAAAATATGATTCCAACGCTACATAAGAGTTCTCATGTTTCAAAACAAGAGCCGAAAACTTCAATATAATTATTTGAATTAAATTGAATTAAAATACCAAGCTCTGTTCCATCTTCAAGCGAAATTTTTTTTGGAATAACTAATTCTTGAAATTTACGCTTTTTTATAAGCATATTCATTATTAAAATTAAAATTACTATGGTAACGGCTAGAGCAAATATTTTAAAAAAAGTGGGCGTAAGGGTTAATAATTTGTATCAGTATCTCAGTTACATTCAAAGAGGTCAAGTCAGGGTAAAGTTGGGGGTGTCTAAATTCAAAGCGGAAGATGACATCGTCTAGTCTGGTTAACTGTCTATGGAGATTTATTTATTTTTTTATTTTATTTTTTCCCTGAAAAGGTTTTGTGTATAGAAAAAAACTGTCATAATTCGCTAACATTTGTTTTCTAGACGACTTCATAAAGGTTTTTATTATTATTATTATTATTATTATTATTATTATTATTATGTAGGGCTTTTAAACTTGGTACTTTAATTCAGTTTAATTCAAATAATTATACTGAAGTTTTCGGCTCTTGTTTTAAAACATGAGAACTCTTATGTAGCGATGGAATCATATTTTTAAATAAAGAATTATATATATATATATATATATATATATATATATATATATATACCTAAAAAATAACGTATATATATTAATACTTGTCGGACTTAATCCAATTCATTATATATTGTGATTGTTTACGTTTAAGATACGTTTCGTGAACAGATAATTCTTTGGAAGGACAAGGCTGGAATTAACAGAGAATTTAAAAATATTTAAAACTTAATACTTAACGAAAACAATTCATATAAAAAAACTTACTATTCATCGAAAAAATTTTTTTCTTAAGACAATAAGTTCCTTAATATGTCTTATTTGTAACAGCAATTAAAAGCTTTTCTGATTTAATAATGTCATAGTTTTATTGCATTTTTATATTACGATTTCGGTAAATAGTGTTTCTGTTTGTCAAAAACAAAATGATGATTTATATTCTCCACATTGTCTTGCTAATATAATATAAAGAGGCTGAAATTTTAATTTCCCAAAATTTCATAAAACTAAGTAAGTAGTGGTAACAGATGTAATATATATATATATATATATATATATATATATATATATATATATATATATATATATATACCAAAATTTATTAAAAAAATTAAATAATTTAATTCATTTGTGAATAAGTCCTGAAAATTTCATTAAAATCTTATAATTATTTGATTTTTGCAAGAATTTCCATGTGCTTTGTATCGCAAAAAAAGACGCTAAATGTCCTAATAGTAATCCTTCGCCCACCCACTGACGCAAGGAAAACAACATATTTCACCAAAATTTCGAACGTGCTAGAAAGGGTTAAAAAAATTCATAAAATAACCAAAAAATACTTTGGTCTTTCTCTCAATAATAACATAAAAGTTTTGACGAGAAAACTGTTTTTTTTTTATCAAGTTTGGAGCATTTTTATCATGCTATGCACTTTTTTCTTAATTTGGATCTTGTCAAGATTAACGAACTCATTCACAGTAATCTTTTCTATTCTTTACCAGAAGATGATTGGGTTCGTCATTCTTTACATGTGAATAATCGGATTCACTTTTCTAGACATGAATATTTGGTACAAGTAACTTTATGGTTCAATATACTGGTTTTAATTTATTAATTCAGATATTTAGTAACCCTCAAGGTGGATAGATCTACGTTCAGGGAAGTTGTGATGCCATTACTTGAGGAGAATTACTTACCACTCATTGACTGGATGAAGTACAAATCACTTATTCGACCGGAATTAAAATGTGAATCATGTAATAGATTTATGAGTTGGACAAAGTTCAGTACCTCTCTGGACGGTTATATATAGATTCCACATTGTGGAAGTACCAAATAAAAGACTGTTCACTCTACAAACGAAATGTCACAATAAGAAAAGAATCATAAACAGCAGTGGATTCATTAACTGTTAATAACTAAGTTATTTTAATTGTGCTTTTATTTATTTTTTTT